>JAJONR010001152.1:0-143691 GCA_029582245.1 Solanum etuberosum | reverse complement strand
ACAGAGAAAGGGACATTCTTCTCATTTGAAGAATCACTAGCCACGAAAGAAAACTAAGAAAAGTCTAAATCAATGAAGTTTTACCTTAACTTGGTGTGTGCGCGTGCACGTGTGCGTGTGCGCGTGCACGTGTGCGTGTGTGCGCGTGCACGTGTGCGTGTGCGCGTGTGTGCGTGTGTGCGTGTGTGTGTGTGTGAGAGAGAGAGAGAGATATGATTAACATGAAAGCTTGAATTAAGGATGATTATTTAATTGTGTAAATAACTAATTTAAAGGGATATGGATATATGATGGTATCTTTAATAATATATAGTGTAAAATATTAAAATTGGTAATATATGTAATTGTTTGAAAATAGAGGTAAATTTAGTATATATGGTAATGATGTATGTCTAATACGTAATTTATTCTAAATAAATTGTTAGGTAAAAAATTAAAAGGGTATAGTTGGGACCTTTTCCAATTCAAAAGGTGATTTTGACTAGGGGTGACAAAAGAATATGGAAATCGAACCAACCGAACTGAATCGTATCGAACCGATTTATATCATTTTTAAGATAAAATTATGAACTTTTATTTAAGTGTATAACCGTACCGAACAATTGAGATGTTTTATTAATTTATAAAAAAACTGAAATTTTTTCGAATCGGATCGAATACCTTGAATGTTTTCAAAACAGTAATAATATGTTATATATATATATATATAAATAAATAAATATAAAACCTAGGTCCTAGACCTTTGGTGACGACTTCGGGTCTTTGTCCTTTAATTAATTAGGTTTAAATAAAGATATTATTATAGAAGTCATCAAACAATACGGCAAAACTTATGCAAACACTTAAGATCAAACAATACGGTAACAAAGTTTTACATTCTTAGCTTATTGGTGAAGAATTGATCGAAGTGCTTCTTCAAGAACACACTTGTGAATGAAATATTTTAATAAGGCATAATACATAAATATGCCCTTTAATTTGACCTCATTTTACGTTTATGTCCTCCAACTTTGGATATGCACAAATAGACACTTAAACTTGTATAAAGTAGAACAAGTAAACACACGAGTCCTACATGGCACAATACACGTAGGACACCACATAGGATAAAAAATGACATGTTGGATGCCATGTAGGACATATGTGTCTATTTGTTCAACTTTATACAAGTTTAAGTGTCTACTTGTGCACACTCAAAGTTGAAGGGCATAAATGTGATTTGAAGCCAAGTTAAAGGGCATATTTATGTGTTATGTCTTTTAATAATGGTGTATTTTGAGGTTATACTTTAAAAGCTAAAAAAGTAAAAAATTAACCAAACTATACCGATACCAAAGAGAATTCGACATGATTGAGATGGTTTTGAAAAATCTAATTTGGTTATACAATATAAAATACCCGAAAAATTGAGACGGTATAATTTTTTAAAAATAACCCACCAAACCGTCCCATTGACCCCCTAATTTTGACTATCACCTCTTCTTCACTCAATCTTCTTTTATTGATTATTTTTTGTGTGTGAAATTTGTTGCATAAAGCCTTTTTGGATAATTATTTGTTGTTGGTATTTTTATCGTCGTGGGTATAGAGAATAGCAGAAGAAAAGTATAATTTGAAAAGTCTTCTGCTAGCCCAAGACCGTTAACTAAGATCGGAAGATTCAACTAAAGAAGAAGAAGCTAGGAAGGAGAACTTATTTATGGAAGAAGACTCTTTTATTTGGATTTTTCTTAGGTTGAAAAATGTACAATATCATCCCATATTTATACTTACCTATGGATGGTTCTAGATACTACAAAATCTAGACTATTCCATGATTCTCTACAAATACCTAATTTCTCTAGAACATCTACATGAAAAATCTAGTAACATTATCTTCTACTCTAGATTATCTAGATATTTCTACAAGATACTTATCCAAGTGACTACACTAGATTATTCTAGAAACTTTTTTAAAAATCTAGGATTTTTATAGTTCCAAAAAATCATCTTTATTTTTCACAGTGGGATGCCCATTTTTGCAAAAGATATTTACTCTCATATTGGAGAAATGAGGAAGAAGAAGAAATATGACCAATGAAAATGACGGAGAACAAAATGAAGAAGAAAATTTGATTAGCCTTTATAGAAGAACAAATGAAAATAAAGGATTTTTTTGGTTTTTTTAAAAAAAGAAAATGGACCGTGAGACTAACTCAATTTTCAAAATTAGCTTATGAACAAAGAATTGTCAAATATCACACAAGAACTCAACAACCCATTCTCTCAATCAATATGGTACACTTCAACATTTTTCGAGGGAAAATTTTGTGATGCATGCACAGTTTGATGGTGATTTTTGTCTGTATTGCTCGAATTCTTTGAAAATATTAATAGGTGTGTATGGATACTTTAAAAGTAATGCATTTTTGAAGAATTTGATACGAGTGCAGCAATATTTTTAAAGAGTTTGAGCAACATACAATAATAAAATATTGATTATCTTTTTGCTCCTTGTTCTTTGTACGTGTCTTTTTCTTTTTGTCAAAGTTAATAACATCTTCAACATTGTATCTATCCACACCACAAGACTTTTAGGCCAAATGCTATTTGCAAGTTGACAAAGATATATTTTAATCGAAGTCATCAAAGTTGTCCAATCATAATAAGTAGACTTACTTTAGTGTTTCATTACAACAATCAATCATATAAGTCATTAGCAAGAATTAGTCAATATGGAAGCAATTAGTAGCATTAAGGTTCTTGGTACAAGTACAAGTCCATTCTCAAATAGAGTTGAAATAGCCCTCAACATAAAGTCTCTTGATTATAAATTCATTAGAGAGGATATTTTTTTCAATAATAAAAGTGAACTTCTTCTTCCATCCAACCCAATCCATAAGAAAATCCCAATTCTAATACATGGTGATAAGTCCATTTGTGAGTCCCTAGTCATTCTCCAATACATTGATGAGACATGGCCAGATGGCCTATCTATTCTTCCTTCTGATCCCTATGATTGTGCCATCGCCAGATTTTGGGTCACCTATGTTGATAGCAAGGTACTATAATATTTACTTCATATTTGCAAATTCATAATTTAAACATTTCATCGTGCGTTTTGTCCTTCAAATGAGTTGGTCTTTAATTTTCTTACTTAGCAATTGAAATTATGTCTAGCGGGACATAAATTCTTTAAGGGTGTGGGGCATAACTTGTGGAATACTATGATATGAAAATATAAACTTATGTCTCGCGAAAAAAGGTATTTGCCTTGATGGGCAAAAATTAAAGACAACCACAAAATAGTGATAAAGGTGCAAATGACCTGAATTTGAAGTATATGAGTGCATTGATTAATATATATCTGTCTCAATTTCTGTGGCATTGTTTGTTCAAAGATAGATTCAGAATTTTAGCTCTATGAGTTCAACCTTTAAGTTTTTTTAGCGTTGAAGTCATTATATTCTTGTTGGAAATTGACGTATCTAATCAAATATAGCTACTATATTTATAATATATAGCTATAGTTTAAAATATTACCTAATATAGCCATACTTAGGGTTTTATAGCAAATCTGTCTTGACTCTCTCATACCCTCCCTTTCTTTGTCCCACTCTCTTTTTCCTTTCTCATCTCTCTCTCTCTCTCTCTACCCCGCCTCGCTCTCCCTCTTCATAGGTTGTATAACTCTAGTTTTTTACTCTTCAAGATTGTATTTAATTCCCAAATACAATTAGATAGACAAGGATGAAGTAAATCGACAAAGAAAAATTGTTCACCGAGTTTCTTGAGATGCATTTATGTATCAAAGCTAATTGTGTATTTATGTATCAATACTCATGTATATCTGTGTTTGATTGATGATTGATACGTATGTGTTTATGTGTATCTATGTTTCAGTTTCAAAATTAATATGTATATTTGTGTGTCTGTGTTTGGTTGAGAATTGATACATATGTGGATCTGTGTACATGTGTTTGGTTGATGATTGATACATGTGTGTCTATGTATTTATGTTTCATTTTCTAACCTAATATGTGTATCTATGTGCGATGTTGGGATAGAGGAGAGATGCACGAATATATGTTGTATCACTATACAAACTCAAGTTGAATCTGAGATACAACCTATATCTAGCATCTCTTCTCCCTCTTGATCTTGATCTTGCTCTGCTCTCTCAAATTGTTGCTATAAATTGACATTAGGCAAACTATAGTTATTTATGAAATTTTCTCTCTTTTTAAATATTATGAGTTCATATCTATTACTTTCTACGTTCTCAATCTATGTGACACTCTTTTCATTTTTATCAAACAAAAAAAAATGACACCTTTTATCATTTAGTAATAATTTAACTCAAAAAATTTCATTTTACTCTTCATAAGATAATTTATAAGAGAAAATAATCTAATGGTCCTTAATGTACTAAAGTTGCTTTATGTTGGTCCTTGATATATTCCTCTTGACCTATATAGTCCTTATTGTATGAAGAAAGTATAATATTTGGTTTGATATATTAAACATAACAGAATTTTTTTAAAAACATGGTTATTTTATACCTTGGCGTAACTATTCTCTTAAAAAATTATCTTGAAATGATTTTCTCTTAGATAAACATTCAAGTTGGATCAAACCCTTTGCCAGACTATAATTCCCTCAAAGTAAACTTCGAAGGAAAATATTCTGAAAACTCTATAAAATTGAATCATGTAGCAAGTGAATTTGTGTTATATATCAATCGACTATAATTCTCTCAAAGTAAACTTCGAAAGAAAATAACCTGAAAACTCTATAAAATTGAATCATGTAGCAACAAGTGAATTTGTATTATATATCAATCTAGCTCATGAGTTTAACAAACATCTTTTAAACTTAATTCTAAATAATTGGTATGGCCCGTAAAAAAACATTTTTCTTCCATTATGTCATACTAATTGCTTATGAGTTTAACAAACACCTCCTGAACAATATTTAAATAACTTCAATCTAACAAAAAGAATGCATGGTAAATTTTCACAAGTGGTTCCCTTTGATGTTGGAAATAAGAGAGGCTATGGGAAAAAATGCAAAAAAAGCAGTGTTACAGAATATCATAGAAGGGTTGGACCAACTAGAGGAGGCATTTGTCAAGTGTAGCAAAGGGAAATATTTCTTTGGTGGAGACAATATTGGTTATGTTGACATTGTTTTGGGCTGCTTTTTAGGGTGGATAAGGGGCATGGAGATGATGTTGGGCCTGAATTTAGTATATGAAGCCCAAACACCAAGTTTGGCTAAATGGGCTGAGAGGTTTTTGTCAGAAAAAGTTGTTAAAGATGTCATTGTAGAGCATGGTGTTCTTGATTTCCTTCAATGAAAATATACAATGGCGGATGCAGAATTTAACGTTATAGTTTTTGAATTGAAAGAGTGAATTTCGAAATGTATGTGTAACTATATATATACTTAGCTTCCCGTATGCGCGCACACTTAACTTGATGCGGGATTACGCAGAACCGTGAATCTATTATATTGAATCCAACATTGAAAATAAGTATTATATATCTAGAAATAGTCTTTATTTTAGATGTTCTATATATACTATGGAAATATTCCTTATGTCACATTTTATTTATATGTCATACTTTTCAGTTTAGTGTATCTCAAAAAAATATCATACTTTCCATTTTAATTTATCTAAAACAATGTCATACTTTTTTATTTAATTAGAAACACTTTTAACTTTAAAATTCTCATTATAAACTTTTGAGAGATGATGTAAAATTGTATCTCATATTAGATATCAAGTTGAATTTAAATACAAGTTTTCTTAAGAATACTCCTTGTATTAGGAGACTTGTTCAAATCAAACACTATCAATACTATCTTTAAAAGACTAACTAATAATTGTGGACTAACATATTAAGCTATATGTCTATCTAAACCAAAGGATAAACCCAAGAAATAAATACTTACTAATCAGAAGTAGATAAGATCTAATAACAATATGTCTATGGCTTAATAACAATATGTTTATGGCTTAATATATGCAGAACAAATTATGAATGTTAGCATCTAGTTGATAAAGCAGTCTATGAAGAATAATATTCTGATTTTGAAAGTGTTACCCATGAGGCATAAGTTGTTTTTTTTCAAGCCACTCAATTACGTTTTGTGTGTAAGACAAGAGTTATAGAGTATCCATAAATTACAAATAGTCAATGTAAATTGTTGCCCATGAAGCACACATAATTTTTTAAACCCTAAGCTACGTTTTGCCACTAAAACAAGAGTTATATAGTATCTCATTCATTAGGCTTTGTGAAATAGTGTTTTCGTGTGATTTGAGACTGTCTTTGAGTTTGATGAAGTCGTAGGCATTTAAAATACCGCTACTCCTATGACAAATATATATATATATATATATATATATCTGTTTTATCCTTTAATGAAGTAATCCAACGCCTAGAGTGTAGTAAGGAGATTAAATTTCTAAAGAAAACATAATGAGTTATGTCATCTCAGATTTCTTTTCATTAAAGTTTATGTTTTTCAGTCTATTTCGATTTTCCTCTTTTTAATTTGTTTGTCTTTCTTTCCTATTTGGTTCATTTAAAAAAGAATATCTCTTTTCTTTTTTGACACTTCTTTAATTTTAATTTTCACATGACATGTTTAAGATCACAAAATTAAAAATTATTTTGATAAGTTCTACGAATTTTTAGTTTAAAATTACAAGATTCAAAAAGTTCTCTCTCCTTTTTACTTTTTTTTAGACCATGTACCAAGTCAAAAAGATATTGAAACGTAAGAAGTACTATTTTTTATCAATTTTTTTTTTTTATATCATATATTAATAAGATACAAAAGATATACATTTTTCTAGTTTTTTTTTAAAAAAATTAACGGCTATTTATATCAATTTAATTTTTGAAAAACAACTAAATTATTACCATGCTCTTTCTCAATTTGTTGCAGAAAATTCAACGATGAAGCACGGATGTTGCTATCACTGATACTATTAATATTTTATAATATATCCCAATCTATGTTTTATTATTAGTGTCACACATCTAATAATAAAATATATGCACTTACTTAACACACCTACCTTTAATATTGACTGTTAAACTTCCTGTCTTTCTTTCCTTATTTTTTGTGCCAAATAGGAAAATGATTTTCAATATATATATATATATATAGTGTTTGTTGTTAAATGAGATACACATTTTGGTAATGCGTACACTAAAATTTTACTTTCGTTTATCTTATTTATATTTACTTCAACTATTCTTCAAATAATATATAAAAAATCTTAGCAAAATACGATTATTATTTGGTAAACTTTGCTTTAAATTTTGGTGTTGTACCTAGTTCATAAACAAAAGAATGGAAATCAAATATAATTAAAGAAGGTTTACAAAATAAACCACACAATTAGGTTAAGGCCAAAACCAAAACAACACTAACTAAAACCTATGAACTTAAACGGAGGGTAAATGTATATGTTGCAGCAAATAAAAGAGGGATTTTTTTATGAAATATACTGCCTAATAAAAATAATTGTAGGAGCCAAGAATTTCACGAATGGTGTTCAGAAATTGCGCAACAAAAATTCTTTTTAAAAAGGGGAGAAAATTACTGCTTGTAAGATTCAAATGCACAAGCACGGACTAATTCAAGACATCTGAAACCGACGTTGGGCTACAACAACTTGTTGTATTAAGAGTGTCCAAAATATATTATTTAATCACTTCGTATATCATTTTACTTGTATATATAAAAAAAATTCCAACGAAAGATATCCAATTGAACACCCACCCTGACAACCACGTAGCTCCGCCCCTGTACCTAGTAACCTAAATTTCAATTCCTTTTGGAAATTACATGTGGAAAAGTAAAAGATTAATTAGAGTGAAGTTTCCTTTAAAATTACTAGCAGCTGCTATTGTCAAAGTAAAAAGAATTTGTCAAATTATTAAAGTAAGAGGTGATGTCTTAGCTTGGACATATTGTTAAAGAAAATTATTCATTTCTAGAAAATCGAAAATATTTTTATTAATTTACCCTTGATCAAATATTTTTTAAAAAAAGTAATTTTTTTAATATTTTAAAATTCTGTAAGATTTTATTTATTTAAATAAGGGCAAAGGTGAAAGAAAAATTGAGTACCTTTTTAATTTTCTAAACATCAGTTATTTTAAAATAAAATAAAATAAAAATAAAAATATCACTTATTTTGAAACGAGTCAGTATCAAATTGCTAAGGAAATTGAATAACTATCTTGAGGTTTGACAAAATAAAAAAGTCAAACAAAACGATAAAATTCAACAAATGATTTTTTTTTTTAAAAAAAAAACAATTAAAAGGACTATTTGTAAGTAACTCGTATTACTAGTCCAAATATTCGACTACAAATACACTGCACAAATACAGAAAATACGTAGTAAATATCTTGTGATAAAAGAGTACTATATATATTAATAATGATGGGGACAATTTTAAGGCAAAATTGAACGAGTTTAGTGCAATCACATCATTAATTTTTGTATTATTTCGTCTATCTCAATTTATGTCATATTATTTATTTTGAAAAAGACATAATTTATAAAATTTATGATCTCAAATAAAATTTAGGTATTTATAGTTGTAAATCATTTTATTAGGGTAGAAAAAACTTTTTTTAAGTTAAACTATTTCTAATTATGAGTCCCCTTCTAATTAAAAAAAAAAGATATATGACACACTTCTTCGTCAGTGAGAATCTGATTACACCATTCATTTTCTCAATAAGATGATTTAGTGGAAAATGAATGGTAAATTTTATATTTGAAGAAAATCTTATTTTACAACACAATTTTTTTACGAATTTGCAATTAAAAAATTCTTTATTTCTGATAGTAAAAAGAGTTAAGTTATATTCTATTTTAGTTACATTCTACGACTACAATTTATTTATGTCAATTTTATGTCTTTATAGCTCAAATAGATTTCAGACTCACGAGTCACAACTATAGCTTCCTTAAAATTTCTTCATTAACCAATTCAATAATTCTTCTTCTATATTCTTCCTAATTTCAATGATTAATAAAAATAAAAAATAGTAGCTAGAATAAGTCTACATTGGTTCCTTCTTATTCTATATTTCATAACACAATTTCCTATCCTTTTGGAGCCCACACAATTAATGACCTATGATTTACATACCAAAAACTATGTTTCACCTTATATAATATAATATAATTTAACTCGATATATAAAATTAAGTTAAAATAAAAAAAATTAAATTTATAATCTTAAAAATATCATAATATTTTTCAAATTATAAAATTGTTCAACGTATCTAGAAAATAGAAACACAAGTGAAATTTTACTTGCTGACTATTATAAGTAATTATTTCTGAATATAAAAATATATTATTCTCTTTTAAACAATCTAATAAAGAAATAGTACCCCATAAACCGTTCAACAGATGGAGTAACAAACACCAAACCAAATTACTAGTACTATATACTATAATATCCACAAATATATATAATATAACATCGTGCATGCCCCCACAAGTTGTAATTTTAAACACATTTTTTTCAAAATCTCAACAACATATATCATCTTCTTCTATCCATCGATCTAATAATCACTTTAGCAACAATACAAGAAACTATCAAACAAAGATAATCTTTCCCCTTATAATTAGCTACAATATTAATCACTTAGTTTATCCATTTGATTATTAATTAATCACTAATATGGACATATTCCACAAAGCCAAGGTTGTAACATTCAAGAGCCATATAGATAAGTACTTAGTAGCCGATGATGATCATGAAACCACCCGTCAAAGCCGGCGCAATGGCTCGTTGAGTCGAAAATCATGGTGGCTGGTTGAGCTTGTTAGCGGAAGCAGCCACCTTATTCGACTCAAGAGTTGTCATAGTGGAAAATACCTCATGGCTTCTGATGAACCGTTTTTACTTGGCATGACAGGTAATAAAGTCGTTCAGAATTTTCCTGAATACTATACGAATAATGACTTGAGAATCGACTTGAGAATCGAATGGAAACCGATAAGGGATGGATTTCAAGTAAAGTTAAAGGCTTTTGGTGGGACCTTTTTACGTGCCAATGGAGGTACGCCACCATGGAGGAATTCGGTTACACATGATAGTCCGCACACCGGTTCGACACATAATTGGATTTTGTGGAACGTGGAAACCGTCGATGTATCGGGAAACGAAATATCGATGATAGGTTATTTATCGATGGTCTCGAGCGTTTCGTCGATTTCCGATGAAGTTTCCGGCTTGGAAATGAGATCTCCGGCCATGTCAATACGTTCAAGTTTTTCTTCTTCACCTAAATTAACTACGGTATGTTTCTTAATCATGTCAACTTATTATTTCTTTTGTCTCAATTTATTTATGAATATAAAAATACACAAAAAGTCAATATTGCTAATGATGCAAAATATTTTTTGAAAAAATTATAATTACAAAAAATATAAAAAGGTAATTGCCACGATCTTATCATAAATTATGACCATAGTAGGAAAGACGTATTAATGTCTTTTTTATTACCTACTTAGGGAGACAATAATTAGAAAAGACACTTTTCTTTCCCAACGTGACAAGGCACCATAATGAATTAATGATAACGTGGACGTAATATAAGAATACATGAAAATACTATAAAAATATAGTTAGAATTATGTCAAGAATGCTACTTTGATTCAAAAATAACTAACCGTTTCCCATTTTTTTCGATTTTTGTAACCATAATCACACGTCATTTCGATTACTTGATAGGAAAAAGTTTTAAACAATACACAAGTTTTTGATGAAAATTGTACTCTTCTTTTTATTAGATTGGTAGTACTTAAAAAGGTAAATTATATATGGTTTACACACGTATACAACATGATTAATGAGGAATATATTCAAAATTTGTTAGCTGAATTAATTTAAATTTACGCTACCGATGTAAGGTCAATAACAAATTAACAAATTTTCATTCCTAATACTAAAACTCGAAACTTTTAATTAATTCCTCCACACTCCTTATATAACATTATAGTGTCTAACATGATATCAATAACTAGCAACAAAGCTAGGAGTAAATTGAACTGAACGATGATAATTCTTAAGGGTGGAGTTTATTTAATAATAAGTTAGGGATTATATTTAAATAATATATACTTGTGAGAACAATTAAATTATATAAATTACTAGTGTGAAAATATTTTATATTGTCAACATAGGTTTATTACCTTATTATAATTAATTTATTATTATTATTATCATCTTACGAATTAATGTGAGCAAATCATTATGATTCAATGTCATTATCATATAAATTTGTTAATTTTTTAAATAAATTTTACATTATCAATATATAAAATTTGAATTTATGTGATAAATATACTCCTATATTAAACTTTGATAATATTCCCATTTTATGTATACCAAAATCAATTTTTTCAATAGAAGCCTAATCGATCTTTTAGTTCCTCTACTTTTATGGATACCAAAGTCAATTTTTTTTCAATAGAAGCCTAATATAAAATATTAAACTGTGATAATTTTCCTATTCTATTCATATGAAACAAATAGAATTAATCAAGATAGAAGAATAACTTAAAAATATTATATGCCTCCTACACATATAATGAAACTTTAACCATTAAATCAATAAGTAGATTTCTTTATATATTAAGAAATATAAAAAAGACGATGAAACAGACTGGTGAAGCAAGTGCTTCTTATATTCAAGAGTGATCTTTCTAGTTACCTCACCTTTTTACTAGTATATGTATTTCTAAAAAAAAAAGAAAAGGAAATCAACAAGAAATTACATGAAGCTTGTTTTTTAATTAATATAAAATTGTTTTTACGTGTAAATAATAGGTCTATGGTAGACCACAATATGTATATATTTATAGAGTGCAGGATTGACCATTTGCATCAGTCAAACCTTTGACTCTTAGTCATCTAAGATCTTATCCTTCACACTGTTAATTACTCCCTCGATTATTTCACAATTTTTAAAAATAGTTATTTAATTTAATACATATTAATTTTACATCATTCTTAAAAAAAAATTTGTCTGGGGTTTATTTTATATAATTATTTAATAATTTCCTTTAAATAATAAATCGTTTTTTAATTTGTTAAAATTCTTAGCCAACTATCTTAAAATTCTTAGCCAGCTATCAAACCCTAATAATTTGTGGGCACCCCCCGATATATAATTAATATACTAGCTAAACATTAAGAAAATAAAGTTTTTATTGGATTCCTATGTAGTATAAAATAAATAAATTTAATGAACTTCCAGTAAGCTTAATGGGGTCTATTTTTACCAGTCATAACAAAAATAACAGCTATTAAAAAATTAAATACAATAATCCCGAGATAAAATACAAAATTATTTTATCCAGCATATTTGAGGTATTAGACAATCTTGAGATTATTTATCTCAGTATTTACACCTTAGTGATAGGACAAATATCTCATATATATGATAAAATATTTATCTCATGATAATTTATTTCAAAATAATTAATCTCGTGATAACTTGTTCCTAACCAAACGATTGGTTATTTAATTATTATTGCTATGACTACGTTAAACAGTATATTATATGAATCCGTGTGGCACATGCTTAAGTTACAATCTAATGGCTGGCGCCGTCTGCCAAATTGTCAATTTTTTCAATTCCCTTGAATTATTCAAACACCAATCAATCAAAATGACGAAAATAGCCCTTTAAGTTTGAGTTTAAGACTCAGTCTAATCCTTTTAAGTATGCATTAAAAACTTTTAGTCCTTTGAGTTTATTAATTTGTGTTAAATATTTCTGAACTTTATATGTTAAATTTGATCGATTTATGTTAATAAAATAAAAAAGTAAATTAGTAGAAAATTCATATATATTTATTAAATATTTTATGATGACTAAAATATACTACTTCATCTGTTTTTTTTTTTTTTTATGTGTCACCATTTGACTTGATAGAGTGGTTAACAAAAAAAGAAAAACTTTAAAAGTATGTGGTTCTAAATATATATTTACCTATAAATCAATTTAAATTATTTCTAATTACAGTAAAAAGATTATTAATCTTTAAAGAATTAAAATTGTTCTACCTTCAAACATAAAGGACCATTTTTGTCATTTTCTCCAATCCTTTTCCACTTGCTCTATAAATACTACCTACTCCTACAACAAAAAAATTTAACATCAACCCAATTGCCATTTTTTTTTTCTTCAACTCTCAATCAAACAATAATATTATTTCAAATTTTTACAGAGTTGTTTGAAGAAGAAACCAGAAGAAATGGATCTTTTTTACAAGGCAAAAGCAGTAAGGCTAAGAAGTTATCATGAAAAATACTTAACAGCAGAGGAAGATGAAGAAACAGTGATTCAAGATCGTGATGGAGCTTCAAAGAATGCAACTTGGACTGTTGAATTCATCAATAATGCTCAAAAATTCAACACCATTAGACTTAAAAGTTGTTATAACAAGTATCTTACTGCTTCAAATCAAAGATTTTTATTAGGTATTCTTATGGTTTTCCCCTCATTTTTTCTTAGTTTAATATTGGTGGCATTTTTTTGAGAGTCAAAAGATAGATTTATTTGAATCTCGAATAAAGATAAATTTATTTGATCTTCACAGGTATGACAGGGAGGAAAGTTCTACAAACTCTGCCACAAAGGCTTGATTCTTCAGTAGAATGGGAACCCATTAGAGAAGGGAACCAAGTGAAGCTTAGGACAAGAAAAGGTCAGTTTTTGAGGGCTAATGATAGTATTCCACCATGGAGGAATTCAGTAACACATAATATCCCACATAGAACTTCAACACAAGATTGGGTTTTGTGGGATGTTGATGTTGTTGAAATCTTGGTTCATTCACCAGTTCCTAAAGATCCTCCACCTTTGGTTTATCATGATCAAGAAGAAGAGACTAATTGGGGTTCTGAAGCTACTTCACCTTCATCTACTCTTTACTCTGCATCAGCACAAAGCTTTTCTAGACAGGAGGTATGTATTATTGTTGTTTCCAAAAAAAAAAAATTAGAGTTTGAAATTCTTTGGTGTTATGGTGATTATGGATTGTTATTCTTTTTGTACCAATTTATGTGACGGAGAGGGAGTCTTAGCGTTACTGGTAAAGTTATTTTTACATGACTAGGAGGTCATGGGTTCGAGCCGTGGAAATAGTCTCTTGCAGAAATGTAGGTAGATCCTTGTGATCTGGCCCTTCCTTGGACCCCGTGTATAGTGGGAGCTTGGGGCACCGGGCTGTTTTACCAATTTATGTGACGTAGTTTGAGTCTGCACGAGATTAAGATAGAAATAAAAGACTTTTGAAACTTTGTGGTCTTCAACATGACATAGCACGGAGTTCCAATTGTTGGTGTTTATGTCAACATATTGAAAAGAGGAAACTTACAGCTTAGAGGAATTTTCTTGGTAAATCTGAATGACAATTTTTCAGAAAATGAATTGATTTAGTCCAATTTAGCTCTGAAAACTAGATCAAATTGACTTTTGATAAGCGAAAAGTGTGAGGTAATTTCATGGATGGTCAATTAGTTTTTGTTGTATCACACCAAGGCGATTAAACTATTTTTCCTAATGAAAAGAAGTCAATAATGTCACCTTGGTTTGAAATTTGTGGTCTTCAACGTGACGTAGCACGGAGTTCCAAATATTTGGTGTTTTTGTCAACATATTGAAAAGAGGAAACTTACAGCTTCCAGGAATTTTCTTGTAAATCTGAATATCAACTTTTCAGAAAATGAATCGATTTAGTCAAATTCATGTGACGTAGTTTGAATCTGCACAGAGATTAAGATAGAAATGAAAGACTTTTGAATCTTGTGTTGTTAAACATGGTTTCCAATTGTTGGTGTTTTTGTTTCATTTGCACATTATTTCCTCCCAATATTTAGTAATTTATCTTTTAGGCGGGTTTGGAGTTGTCTATTTTGTAATGGTATTGAACCCTCCGTTTTTTTTTGCAGTCGGGTGAGTTTATGGCTAGTTCATTAATGAAGTTTGGAGACGGGAGACTGATTTATTACCACATTGCTAATGAATATGGAGAAATCAATGATGGAGTAGAAGGTGTTTGCATTCCTTTTAAGGGAAATAGTGTTGAGGAGCTGACGAAGACATTGGAAGAAGAAACCGGACTCGAGGACATTACTGTGTGTACAAAGAGTTCTTTGAATGGGAAACTTTACCCTCTTCGTTTGCAGCTTCCTCCCAACAATACAAATATGGATGTCGTTGTTGTGCCATCCGGCCTCATCTAAAGGTGAGATTTCTTACTTGTCTTGAATTGGTTCTGTTTTGTAAGGTTTAGGGAGACTCAGATTCTTGAACGAAGAGTATCTTCGTATTTGTGTCTTGACAAATGCTATTACCATTTAGCTACTGAGTTAAAAATACGTAAGCTTCTTGATTTCTTTGGAGTTGAGAGATACTCTACAGTATGCTAGTTTTCATATTATCCCAGGGGAAGGAATAGTAGGTAAATGATGTCCAACTGTTTCAGTATGTCATGTCGGGGAGATATAATTAAGTAAATAAAAGTGTACTCTCTAACAACATCGGTTGTCAGTTGTCACACAGATGTTACAAGAGTTCATACCTAAATGTATTGCTAAGTTTAAGCTATTATGCAACGATACGTTGTCATATGGTAGCATCAAGATCATGATACATGTTTTGCTCTGTAACTTAACGATGACATTCTTTTTTCTTAATGAGTCTTCTTCCTTCTGTTTACTTTATAATCTAGATAGTTTTAGAATAAAGTTTGCTGATTATGTTACCATTGATCTTTTTTTACATATCTCTAAACTTGTAGTTTTCGTGTATCAGTACTGGCAGGAGATTTTGCAAATGCAAGGATGTCAACGTAGAGCAAATTTGATTGCACTATACATCAAAGGGTGTCTACATATGTCTAGTATTTCAATATTGAGTGAGTTGATATTACGACGAGCCCTCCAACAAGCAGAATAGAAGTTGATCTCGGAGGGGAGGTTGCTGCTACCATAAAGCATATGGGACAACCTATTCAGTCCTCATACTTAAAAAGCATGTATATATATATATATATATATATTTGGTTTGTAATGAGAGTATTGTTAGTTTGCCATGTATATCATTCTTTTAATTTTCCCAGAGGGAGGGGGACATTGTTTGATTTCTTGAATTAATTGATTTTTGCAGCTAGAGTTTGATTGTAAATTATTTATCATTGAAATATTGAAGTTAAACACTTCCTTTTGATTGCCTTGGAATGAAATTCATTGTAATTTATTTATCAATGAACTGCAAAAACCTTGAAAAGTATGTTATCCCACATTGTTTCATGGGTTTTTCACTCGATGACCGATACTTACTCTGGGGTTTCAGCTAATCCGTATTTGTAGAATAAGACCCATTAAAGGAGAAACGCTTCCTACCAGGATTTTTTTCTTATCCATATGGTCTTCACCCTGCTCTCATGTAGATGTGAACATCTTTTTGACTAAAACATGCCTTGGTTACTAAGAAATAAGTAGGTCCTAAAAGGCTAAAAAAGAAAAGAAAAAAGGAAATTACCTGGAATGCCCTTTAGACCTAAAACAATTACCCAAAACTGTCCATTTAAATAAATATGTACTTCATACCTATTTAAGAAAAATATTTACAAAATTCCAAGCAGGTAGGTATGTACATTTGTATACATACAATTATACACATGTCGTATGTGAGTCCCAATAGTTAAAATAACACTTATAAGTATATTTGAAACCACCAAAACATGTAAATTGATGCTAAATAAATATAATAAGATTACAAATAAATATAAAATGATCAAAAAGAAAATATGTTCTTGTAGTAGATTTTAAAAAATTAACAAGAATGTCTGCAGGAAAAAATTTCTATTTCTAAATATACATAAATCCCTTTGTTATATTCATGCATTTATAAAGATATTTATATTTATATTACAAGTTTGACAAAAAAATCAGACGAAACGATATTTGAGCATTTATTTACAAATCTGCCTAGGGTCGATACCAATAGGGTGAGAAATAGAAGCAGAAGAGCTTCACAAAAGATGATAAAAGGACCCTCAACTAGAAAGAATAGTTTATACGTATTATGATCATGCTTCATCTCATTCTTCGATCAATCCTAGTTCTTACTAGCAATATTTCTGCAGTTTCATTTGGGCTTTTACCTTTTGAGTCGTTGCATTTATTTTCTGGAATTGCAATTGAACTTTAGCCTTATTAATATCGTTGAGAAACTGATTAGTGTCACTGGCTGCTCATGAAAAACTATCTACAAGCTGAAAGTTGAAGAATTGGTAAAGCAAAAATAAGTGTTATATGATTATCACCTCATGTCTGAAGTAGCATTGATACAGATCGAACCTTTCACATTTCATATCTGCAGACGCAATATAAAACTAGCAAATGTTAAGAACATTCAGAGCCAAAAAAAAAAAGTGAATATGATCTGCAGGTAACGATATTTGAAAAGGCTACTACGGTTCTGTTCTTTCTCAAATTGACAATAACATGTTTCCCAATTCTTTCAGCTTAAAATATGTCTCCAGGATGAAGCACGAGCAAGTAGAAAACACTTGTGTGCATCATCCAATGTGATTGGGAAACAGCTTGACGAAGCTAGCAAAGGATCTATAATCACCTTAAATCAGCAGCAGAGTAACTGCCAGCTTGATCATCTGAAGCGTAATGATTATAACCTCCGCCACCACCTGTACCCCTGCCACCTCTTCCCCTATAGTTATTATAGTTCCTCTGTTGATAATTACCAGATTGGTCGTTGTATTGGTTGCGACCATTCTGGTAGGACCCTCCTCTGCCACGTCCTCCACGACCATTGGAATATCCACGACGGTCACCCACACTCCCACCATGGTTACCCCTGTAATTCTGATTCTGGTAAGGTCTCCGGGGAACAGATTGTTGCTCATTGAGATCTGCATCCTTCATATTGTCAACGCCTTCAACCTCAAACATGACTTCTTCTGGTTCAGCAGGTTGATTGATATCCTGACCCCCCTGCAAAGTGTATAAAAAGGGTAGACATAATGTTATATACAGTGGATGCAACCACTAAACTATAGAAAATTATCTTAGAAAGGACAAGAATACCTGCTGCAGTTCGATATTGCTGTTGTGAATGTAATTAGTTTCAATTGCTTGAGAACTTACAGCTTCTTCCTGAAAATAAATGATGTTCACAGCTAAATGATAATCTGAAGGAAAGTTACTGTATGGCCCACTAAACAACAATGATATAAAACTAGACAGAGAAGTGCACAGACAAACTTCGATGCATTTTCATGTAAATGCACACAAGGATAGCCCTTTCCAAAGACTAGTAAACTTGAAGCACATATTCTAATAAGAAAACAGGGTTACACACTTCCAATTCCAAAAGCAGTGACTACATTGAAACACACGTAAATGGGGAAGGGTTCTCATATTTTATTTTAAGCTACTATAAGTTAAAATTTACTACAGCTACAAATGAAGGATAAAAGACTCGTGAGAATAAAATGCTTCGTCCTTTACATAGGTTAAATTGACTAGTTCTACTGAAAATGCTAAAAGAAAGCACAGGTTGCCAAAAGAGTGTAAGAATATATAGCCAGAAATCAATGTAAGAAAGGTAAGAAAAGATTGAATAACTCAGGACCCAAGGTTAAAAGTTCTTTTCACAAAATTCTTGTTCTCACCAACCAGTATGTAGCTGGACCTGCACAAAAAGTTTTCAGACTTGAAGCAAAGAGGATGCTAGTTAGTTCTTTCACAAAATTATGCTCATACTCTGACCAGTATGTAGCTGGGTCTGCGAAAAAACCTTTCAAACTCGAAGAAGCAGGACATAAAGACAAACATGCAAGTCCATTTTTGACCAGGTTTTCAAGCCTCTTCAGATTCGACTCATTAGCAATATCAATCAATCAACCAGCTATGCCTCAATCTAAAACTACTTAGTTTATTGGATTAATCCTCTACATCTAATCCACTCTTTTAGAGCACATTTCATTTCAATACACCAAATTGAGCAACGGCGGCCACTTCGCGATATTGTGCCAATTCCAGTTTTGAACTACCGCATACTTGTTTCATAGTTTTCAACTGAGCGGCAGACCCGACGCGACTGACAGATAAGCCGATGTTAATTCTAAACAAGTCTTTCAAGGCAATTAGGGGTTGTCTAAAACTGGAGCTGCTCTAAGTTTCACATGTAATTCCTCCACTATAAGTCTCTAGCTAGATGAAAAGAAACGTAGACCCTTGCCAACGTAAGTATACAACAACTAAGCATCATCTTAACCAGTTGGTGATCTATATGGACCATTTACTTCCACTAAGCTCTGTTATTTGCTATAATTTTGGAAGTGTTGTATCAACATCCAAGTATAATGGCATTTTCCATGCCTATCAGATTATCCATTGATACTTCATCTGAACACCTAGTTAAACTCTAAGATCAACAACTTCCATCAATCATTTCATGCATAACTCCAAGATCAACTACTTTCAACAATCATTTCAGGTTTTGTTCTTTTGCCAGTCAAAAAGCACAAAAATCTCATTTTAGTTCCCGTGCAATCCTAAGCATCAAAAATCATAGAAACTAGCAAAGGTTACTCTTCATACCCCATTTCCACCATAATACTATGGCACACTTCCTTATAACCAAAAATGAAAAGTTTCAACCAGCCCCATGGATCTCGGGAAAAAGTCTTGGGCTTGGGCTACTACCACTTTTATATGAAATGTATATAGTAAAAATACAGACTTTTTCTTTTAATGAAGCTAATATACAAGGTAACTGGAAAATCCACAGAAACCACTCTATTTTCAATCAAATGGAAGTCTTATTCGACAATTTCAAAGAAAAAACATTGTTCAGATCACAAAATTCAGATTAAGCATTCTCACAGGCACATTGCATAGAGAACCGATCACAAAGAACAAAGATAGATGCCAGGAATTTACCAACTGCGCATCCAGTGACTGGCTCTTCTGCTCCTCCTTTTCAAAAGGAACCCCACTCCACCCTCAAATATTATTAGGTTGAATTGGAACTATTATTAGCACTACATTGTGCCATTGACTTTCTTATCTTCTTTGGATTTACATTTAGATATAAGCATTTTCCTGAAATTTATCCACGCAGCCAGGTAAAAAGGTTTGTCGTTACTTATCTGTTGGGTAGTCTAACAAAGTGAACCTCGATCCTTCTAACCCCCCACCGCCGTGGACCCCAGTGGACTTCACCTTCAGGGAGTTGTTAAGTATATAACGAAACACTACACGTACCAACTCTCGAACTCAAATCTTTTCCCATTTCCAACAATCTACTACAAGCCTACTCTGGCTAAGGTTGGGGTGTCAGCACGCACATCAGCTAAACTCTTAAGTGCATCACAAGAACAAAATGATGTGGAACTGGAACAAAGGACATGGAAAATCGTGAGTCTTATTCACTTTAGAACCAACACATATTGAAAAAAGCATATTCTAAGTCGCTAAAAGGCTACATGAGCCTCTTAATAAAATCACAAGTGACTTGCAAAGAAGAATCTTGAAGCCATCTCCTATTCTAATATTGAGAATTTCCTAGAAAATAGTAGAATACTTGGTTTTGTAGAAATGTTAGCATTTTTATGTATGTTCCAGAAGACAGTAAGTTCTAGCCAAGAACTTTGCCAAAAACTCTTCAGTAGAAATAGCAAATTTAAGGAGAATATAATACTCTTAGATGAATTCCTAAGAAACTTTTTTTCAAATCTAATCATCCAAAAAATTAACAAGTCCAAAGAATTGTATTTCTTAATTCCATGCATAGCAAGTTAAAGTCACTTCTTTATTTAGATAATAATGAAATTAAAGTTGCTTGTTTAACACGAATCCTCTCTAATTCTACCATCCAAAATGCCCTGAATTGTGTAGTTATTACTTTTACACACTATCTCAATCTGCTAAATTCCACCTACTTTCTTAGCTTGCATGTTGAATATGTGCCCACAATTGAAGTCATGTAACATTAGCACAGCCTTCCATTGTCCGACTGATGGACAGTCAGACGACAACTGTATGTTATTTAGAACAGCATTTATAGCAAATAGCAAAGAAAATCTCATGCAATATATAAGTATCACTCTTAAGGACCTCCATCTAAGACCACATGAAGAAAGCACACAAAGACCAATGTATAAGAATTTGATTTGATGACGAAGACCAATGTATAAGAAATTATGAGCTCTTTATGACACAATAAATAACAAGGAAAACACATATTATTTCTACAGAAAAATAAAAGAGATGTATTGAAAACACCTCTAAACTTGGTACAAATTATTAGTTTCATCCCCGAACTATTGACAGCCCTAAGAACACCCCTCTACTCGACTAACTAAACTTAAATACACCCCTGATACACCTCCGACTTATCACATGACATAGCAAGTGGTCTTAAACTCTTGTAGGAGCATGAGGCTCTTAATAAAAAGCTGAGAGAAGTGTTGAAACACCCCTAAACTTATGAAACTAATAATTTGCGCCGAGTTTAGGGGTGATTTCAATACTTCTCTCAAAATAAAATAAGGCAAACCTCTTAGATGAATATCCCTCCCCAAAACAATGGGAAAAATACACCGCCATTACCTAACCTAGAGAACATGATACGTGCAAAGTCTTACAAGTTAAAAAACCAACACACCAAACCAGAACATCTTGTTCCTTCAAAGGAGTGAGGAATGGAGGCTTCTGCTTTTGAAGTACCATAGAAGTGAATTGCAAGGTAAGACACCAACTAAAGCAGAAGCTTCAACAACAAATAGTCTGGAGAGGGTAGTGTGTACGTAGCCTTACCCCTTCCTTGTGAGGGTAGAGATGTTGTTTCCGATAGACCCTCGGCTCAAGTAAAGCAATTCAAAAACAATATGAAAAGGAAATATAGTAGTAAAAAAGTCAAAGTAGAAAATAATGAAGAAAGAACAATAGCAACAATAAATAATATGGTAACCAAAGCAAAGGACCAGAGCGAAGCAAAGCAGAAGCTTCACTGGTCCTTAACATTACCTCAACAATTACATTAACTATACAGCAATTGCAAACAAGGGACATACCAGAATGATCAATGAGAAACCTTACCATTCAGCCATAACAATATAGAACCAAGCAAATTCCATGTGCATCCAACAATCAATCAGATTTCAGTACTTCACACAAGTTTGCAATATGTTTTCAGACCTTACATATAGTAAATAGACTACAGACGCTTTACTTATGTAATCATTTACCTTCAGCTCATACTGCACACTTGGAGTGTCCACTTGCAAGGGTACATCAACAGGCACAGCCTCCACATGATGCTCTTCTACTGGCACTGAATAAGACCCATATTTACCAGCAGCTGCCTCCACTTTAACAGGGTCTGTGGTAAAATATAGTGAACCAATGATCTTATCCAGCTTTGATCTCAGCTCGGCATCTGCAAATTTGTACATAACCAAGCTATAATCATCCCAGGCCCCAAAAATTTGACATATCTAGCTAAAAATGCATTTTTTTTGTACAACAACAGCTAAACCTCATTCCAACCTAGTTAGGGTTAGATACATGAATCCTCTGTATCCATTCCCCATTCCCCCAACAATTAAAAAATGTAAATGCCCGGATAACAATGACTACAACAACAACAACTAAACCTCGATCCAAATGAGTGGGCACACTAAATATATATATATGTTATATCAACTCCTGGCGAATTAAAAAACAGTTATTTCTCGGGAGAAGAAAAATTTTACTCACAAGTAGCATCGGAATTGGGTTCAATGGGCTGCTCGGACTTCGAAAGCCATAGCTTTGCATGCTCAATACATTTCTGAAGAGCGTGCTTGTGTGACAAGGGAGAGTTAACAGGCCGTGAAACAAGCAACCCACTAAGCATCGAAATCAAATCCAAATCTCTCTCCCCTAACAGATCCATCACGTCCGTTGATTCATCATCCGGCATACAGTCGTAGCTCAAACAACAGGCTCTCTCCATAGTCCTCGTCAACATCGTAGGTGTAAAATCACTCTGCAATGACTTCACATCAAACATGCTACCAAAGTACAATAGATTAAGTAAATCCTCAACCTCCAAAACACCCTCGTGTGCAGGTTCTCCCTTGTTAGTAGAATCAATAGCCGTATCAAGGGCGGATTCTGCTGGAGAAACTTGGCGTTGCTCAGTTGCGAGGTTGATTTCTTCAACCACAGCGGCAGCGAGTGGCTGACGAAGCCTCTCGAGCTCATCAATGGCAGCAATAACAGCGGATTTGGAACGGAGAGTTTCTTCTTGTTCCTTGTTGAGAGTTTTTCCTTTCGTGCGGGATTCTTCCATTTGGAGAATGCGGCTGTGTTTCTTGCGAAGAGCACGGAGACGCTTGTTGATCACGCTCAGGACTGGTCCATCAGAGAGTTCTGACACCGGTGTAGATGCCATTGGTGGTTCGCCGGGGGATGACGGAGAAATGAGGAGTACGCCGCCGTGGACGGCGGTGGATGACAAGGGTTTTGGAGGGTCTGTATAGAGTGAAGAGACGGAAGAATTGAGGCTGCGGAGTGGATTACCCTTCCCAATTTATAAATGAAAAAAGTATAATATTTTTGTTAAAAGTACATTTTACTACTAATATATTATTGCAAGGGATGTTTGATAATCGAATAAGAGTTATTCATATATTTTTTATATATATAATTTATATGATATTTAGTTGATATATAGGAAATATGTTATTTATGTATAAAATTAATATGATGTTTTATTGACTATTTAGAAATCAGTGTAATTAATATAGGTACAAATTATAAGGAAATTTATATATTATTTAATGCAAAATTAAAAAATGGAATAATTCTTACCTAATTAATGTCTACATAATAGTGTATAGATTCACACATAATCCGTTAGGAAAATTATACAAATTGGATTTGTTTGATAAAGTATTTACTCAAATTGGATCAAACCCAATATATTTACCATTATTGATCCCACGGCCCAACCTATTTACCTGACTGTCCCTTTGTTCTATTCACTGAACCATTGTTTCTTTATCTTTGATGGTATCAAGCAGTAAATTCGTCTTCCTAAACTCCACCAAGAAAATCAGAATCTCCCAACAATTTCGTTCTCAGTAAATTCATTTTTCATCTTCTTCTTATTTTATGCCTTGAAATTATTATCTTTTTCTTCTCAGTAATTTCATTCCAATTTTTTTTAAAAAAAAAAATTCTCTTCTCCTCCATTATCTATATATAATCTCCTCTTATCCCAACCAATTTCCTCCATCTTTTTATTCTTTTCTATTATGTACTTCTTTTACTTTTTTTTGTTACGAGAAGTCATTATAATTGTAGCAGGAGATACAAATATAAGAATTTCACTTTTTTGAAATATTCATCTCTATTGTTGTTGGAAAGGATCCGGTAATTATATATTAAATAATTCAATTATTTATTTCTCCTCTAGCGGATATAGTGCAAAAGAAGTGAAAAAAATAAAATTATTGTGTATTTTGTATTAGTATTGAATGATAGATAAAAAAAACATATTTGATTTTCAAGAAAGAAGAAAAAACTAAGTAGTGTACAAACCCAACAAAAATTATGTTTTGTTAAAATCTGTGTGATGATGAGGGGTGATCTATGGTGGCAGAGAGAAAGAGTGAGGAGGAGGAAGAAGAAGACGGAGTGAAAAGAAAATCAATGGAGGGTGGTGGAAGATTGCACAGAGAAAGAGTGAGGAAGAAGAAGAAAGAGAAAAAAAATCACCAAAAAAGCTTCTCAAACGCGCTTAAAATTCGTGTTGCATAATCACTATGTTGAGTCAGCAAAAAGTGTCCAAATGACATTATGCAACCCTACACAAAGTATTTAAAATAAACAAAGTTCAATTAAGGTGTCTAAATGAAACTTTATGCCAACTTTAAGGGGTTATCAATGGGTTCAACCTAGTTAAAAACATGGGTTATGAATGTAAAAGGTAGTCACTTGTAAATAGTTTCTCTTTTTGAATACATGTGTTCTTTTCCCTAATTAATTCCTACATTATTAATACTTGTATAACATTAAATAGCTACCAAACAACCCATGAGTGTATATTTATTTACTTTTGTAGAAACGTTAGAGTTAATTACTTTGGAACTAAGTTAGCTCTTATTCATGGTATATTTTGAAGAAATAATAATCTTATTTTTTAAGCCTATTATTCCATGGATCTTTGTCAAGCAAGTAATGACACATCTGAATTTTCCTACAAAATTCAGACACGGAATAATGGAGTGCCTTCAAACTGTCTCTTACTCAATATGTATCGATGGCTGACCTTCTGTACCTTTTGATACTAGAAGAGGATTGAGACAAGGGGATCCTATGTCTTCTTTTCTCTTTTTTTTAGCTATGGAGTACTTCTCACGATTATTGAAGAGCCTAATAACTCATCCTTACTTTAAGTTTAACCCTAGGTGCTCAAAGACAAAACTTATTCAATTAGATTTTGCGGATGACTTACTATTATTTTACAAGGGTGACATAAGGTCTGTACAATTGTTGCTTGATTGTTTTCAACAATTTTCTCGTGCTTCTGGTTTGATTGCAAACAAAGACAAAAGAGTTATATATTTTAGAGGGGTGAATGTCATAGCCAGAAAATTATCTTGAATATTTTTGGCTTTATTAGATGTGAGATATCTTTTAGGTACTTAGGTGTGCCTCTAAGTACTAAAAGACTATCAATCAATCAATGACAACCCTTGATTGACAAGATACTAGGAAGAATAACATGTTGGACAACAAAGTTCCTATCTTATGCAGGCACGAAACAGCTAATTAAATTAGTATTATTCTCTATTTAGATTTATTGGTCACAAATTTTTATGTTACCCGTCAAGGTGATCAAACTTATAGAATCAACTTGTAAGAGGTCCTTGTGGACGGGAGGTGCAGAAATAACAAAGAAGACTTTGCTAGCGTGGGATAAGGTATGCTTACCAAGAACTGTTGGTGGCCTAAACATTCTTGATATTACAGTGTGGAACAGAGCAGCCATTAGCAAATTGCTTTTGAACCTGTGCTCTAAAAAAGATATTTTATGAGTTAGATGGATGCATTATTACTATATAAAAGGAAGGCCAGTATGGGAATCTAACCCAACACGAGCATTGTGGGTTGCCTAAAAGATTTTGAAGATGAAGCTACGCCTACAGGACATTGGTTTACAAGCAAGTGATCAGTCAAACATGCAAAGTTTTTCCATTAGGAAGATGTATGTCTTGCTGAGGGGTGAGTTCCAAAAAGTACAGTTGAGTAAAATTATTTGAAACAATTCCGGCTCCCTAAAATGATTTTTTATCCTTAGATTGGTTGTCCTTAGAAGATTACATACAAAAGACAGGTTGCTACAATAGGGTGTAATTGATGAACAACAATGTGAGTTATGCAACAAGGAGAATGAGACCATTGAGCACATTTTCTTCAGCTGTGATTACTCTAGTAAAATATGGTCTAGGGTACTTCAATGGTAGGGCATCAATAGGGTGGTCATGAACTGGAGGGATGAACTTAACTAGACATGCATTAATGCCAATGAAAATGGCCAAACAATAACCATAATCAGGATGACATTTGTTGCAGCCGCCTGCAACAGTATATCAAGTGTGGATAGAGAGAAATCAGAAGATGTTTCAGGTCAAACGTTATGAACCTAAGATGGTGGTTAGGAGAATTGTGCAGGACATATTCTACAAAGGATCACTCAAGAAGAAACTTGCTAGAAGACTAAATAGCCTTAATTTCTACTCATAGTTAGCTATAGATTACCACTAGCACATAGATTTTTGATGTCTAGTTGTTTGGTTTGCTGCTATGTGAATGTCATACCATCACAACTTTTTAGACTATGCACAAATCTATTACCAATGTTACTTTTATTTGCCAACAAATAATAATTATTTTTCTTCTTTTTTCTATCTTTCTCTATAATATTAATATTTTACATTTTTCTTCTCCTTTTTCTCGATGAGGTAATTTGATTTATTTACTAATTTTGAAGAATTAAAATGTAGACTCGTTTGATACGCGATTTATATTAAAATATTTTTTATTTATTTATATTAGATTATTATTATTATTATAGTACACAATTATTTGGATTTTACAATTAAAATATATTTTTTATTTGTATGATGACCTGTAATATAAGCTAATGAAATATTATTGTTGAGCTTTTGTCAAGACAAATATTTATTTTTAATCTATTTGTATTGAATAATAAATAGTTATAAAAATAAAAACATTAGTTTATAAATTAAGTGCATAGATAGTTTAACAGTGGGAAATTTTTCTCTTTTAATTATAAATTACAAATGCTAATGTTTTTAGGATTTCAAATTAATATATTTGAAGTTTTTGATATGAACTATAATTAAAGGCACTTTTTCTGAGCTAATAATATTTTTTTGATTAATTGAATATTTTATGTATAAAAAAATTATGGCTAGATAGGTTCTTATATGATTGTTTTTCTTACCAAGAATATTGATTTATTATTTTATAATTCAAATTTATTTAAATTAAATATTTAAATATTTTTACCTTACAATTCAAATTTAATCCCAATTTTTTAATCTCAACTCAAACTTTTTATGTTTTGGTCCAATAAATATTTTTTATTCCAAGCTTTTGACTACTGCAGCAACGTATAAGTTTTACATTTGATTTCAAATTATTGACTTGTACAATAAATTTTTAAAAATATTTTATGGATATATCTTTATATACATTCTATTATCAATTCAATATTGGATTTAGGAAAATCATTGTTTAACCCAACTTGAATGACTATAATTGAATAGATCTATGAATTTTCATGATAAACCCAACTTGAATGACTATAATTGGAATAGATCTAAAAAATTTCATGATAAAATTGAAAATTAAATATTTCAATAAATTATCATGAAAAGATAGAAAATTGCTACGTCATAATTCAATTCGAAAGTCAAGTTCCATTTTTAAAAATATTTTCTTATATGGATATCATCTTTATATACGTTCTATTATCAATTCAATATTGAATTTAGAAAATCATTGTTCAACCCAACTTGAATGACTATAATCAAATAGATCTATGAATTTTCATGATAAACCCAACTTGAATGACTATAATTGGAATAGATCTATAAATTTTCATGATAAAATTGAAAATTAAATATTTCAACGAATCATCATGAAAAGATAGACAATTGCTATGTCATAATTCAATTCGAAAGTCAAGTTCCATTTAAAAAAAAAAAAAAAAACCAGAAGCTACAATTTTTACAATTAAGAAAAAAGGTATCAGAAAAATTATGTACATTCACAAATAAAACACTACAAGCATTATTTGTTTAATTTCAACACAAATTTAGAGTCAAATTCAGCTGAAAAAAATAAATAGAAATGTACCTTCATTCATAGTTGTTCAAGTGTCGTAGACAGATAATTTGAAAGAAGATCGACTTGTAGCAAGAGCTTATGAACTTTTTAGCCTATGTTTATTTCAGTGTGAGACACTTCAATGGAGGTAATATATATATTTATATGTAGGCTAGGATTTTTTGGGTAAACCCTAGGTACTGCTAGTTAAATATGATTTTTTTAGGGACTCGAAATTAATAATTTTCTCCCTTCAAGAAAACTATCGAGTATACATAGTCTGAAAGAAAATTAATAAGGTAAATACTTAATTATCAAATATTCAAGCTACATTAAAGTCTCTAAAAAACGTGATATTCCAACATGCTCCCACTTAATTCATATATTAAAATTAGATAATTTTTAATGAGTGAAAATATACTAAAATGAACATAGACTTTATTCACTTGATTTAATTATTATGCAACAATCACTTTAACTAGAACATATTTCTAGATTAATTATGATAATCATATTCTTAAGAAAAACACTTCTTTTTATGTATTATGATGTATATACAGTCTAACAAAATATCTAATAACTTTATGAAAAAGTTTAGTATAATTCAAGTTCAACTTCATTAATCTATTGGTCACAATATAATACATGAAAATTTCATGTATAACAAAAACAAGATAGTATCTATACAAACTAATAGAGAATAAAGTAAGATCAAAATGAGCTAGTGAGCTTCATATGAGTTACCTGATTCTTGAAAACGTAGCTGGTAAATCTTTAGTATAAAATAAGCAATAATCAAAAGTCGTATTATCAAATTCAAAATTCAATATTATTTTTAGCAGAACGTATAAGCGGTCCCTTGAACTTGTATGTTTTTTTTCGTTTAGACACCTTAACAAGGTTGCCTTCCTATTGAACATTTGAACCTCTCAAAAAGTGTCTATCAAACACAGCTGACTTGACACTTATCATGTGAGGCACTCTTTCTGAGGGCGTGAAGTGAGAAATAAGTGCTGATGTGTGTATTTTTCAATGGTAATATTTTTTCCTTGCATTTTATTTATCCAACCCTAGATTCTTCCCCCTTTTTATTTATCATCTCCCTCTCTTTCTTCTCCATATCTCGCCATTGCTATTGTTACTATGGAGATCAAAGAATTTTCTTCATTCGTCTTCATCACAGCGAAGGAAATGTCGAATTTGTCGATTTCATCTTCTTCATGCAACTGTGTTCTGTTGATGTGGAGTCAATGCTGAATTGAATACCTCATGGACACAATTAACACAGGACATCAATTCTTTTGCTGCAAAAACACAAAGGTAAGTTTTTTTTATCGTTTTTTATCCTAATATGGTAAAACAAATCGCTAATTATAGTTCAATTATTTTGATAATTTGTGTATGAAAGAGGTGGATGCGATTATCTTTGAACAAAACAGGAAGCGGGCAAGAAAAATCAGGATCGTATACATTATTGCACTTGTGATTTTGACTATATGAAAATATCTATGTTAGTAGTCTTAGGAGTGATTGAAATATCAATATTAGTAGTCTTGTGTTTCTGTTGTTTAGATTATGAATGAAAGAATGAAGATCAGTTGTTCATTAAGCTCTCATATTTTTGCTGTTTATTCACCTCTATTGTATTATTTCTATTGCTCTTATTCACCTTCAAACAACAATAACCACTGATCAGCATTATAATACTAAGTGAAAAATAATATTAAGCTCCAAACAAGCATAAAATCATCCACAAAAAATTCTTAGCCTTACCATATAAGAAAATCCGCACTTAAACCACTAGTTATAGTGTACATCAAAATCGCCCAAAAATATATTAAAGCAGTCTCAGTAGTTTTTTCTGCTTACATTACACATTCAAAATAAAACAACCCCTAAAGTAGATCAAATTTCTCCTGCTCTTGTTGCACTAGACATTGCAGATTGATCTCTTTTGGACTTACTCATGCATTGTAATTGTGGAGTGGTGATAGCATATCAAGCCTTTCATTTTAGTCCACGAGGATTATAACTGATATCAATGTTTGTTGGAGTTGCACACTTAAAAACATCTGGAGTAACAACTATTTCACTTGTTGTACCAGACTGCATGCATGGAACTAAAATAAGTATTATCAAAGTAGATTAATAAATAATTGAAGTTGGTTATATGCTTACATTTAATGTTTGTCTGCCACTTATATCATCAGTGTAGATGTCAAATCCCACAGTCTTAGGCCTTTTGTTTCCTCTTTTTGATGTTGATGTTCTTTCTCTTCCTCTACCTCTTCCTGCTTGTTGACCTCTTCTAAAAGTTGAAGTACATAGAAGTTCATTGTTGACTTGAACTAACATATTGTGATGGTCTCAGGAGTTGTTGATTGGATACACCTCCTCTCCCCTACCTTTTCCCCTACCTTTTCCCCTGCCTCTTCCAACTTGTTGAACTCTTCTAAAAGTTGAAGTATCATCACAGATAGAAGTTGATTGTTGGCCTGAGTTGATATATTGTGATGGTCTCCAGGTTGGTGGCTGGCTAAAACTTACAGGTTGGCCCATGCTTTGTGGTTGCCTTGAGCTTGGTGGTTGGATATCTACATGTTGACCTGAGCTTGGAGGTTGGCTAAAGCTTGGTGGCTGCCTTGAGCTTGGTGGTTGCCTTGAGCCTGTAGGTTGCCTTGAGCTTTTAGGCTGACTTGAGCTAGCATGTTGGCTTGAGCTTGCAGATTGGGTTGACCTTCCTGGTTGGGTTGAGCTTCCAGGCTGACCCATTTCAGTAGATTTAATAGTCTAAAAAGGAAAAATGTATTTCATCTTATCTATTTAATTGTATTAATCAAAGAATGTATTACCATGTATTTGCAAGCTTTATTATTGTGGCCTTGTTGATGGCACTTGGAGCAAGTCATTTTTACACCTCTTCTGGACAACTTTTCATACTTCTTTTTTGGCTCATTCTTTGATTTTCTTCTGCATTTTGGTGGTCTGGAAGACATTGGTTTTGATTCTGGAGGCTCAATCACCATATCACTAGTGTGAGGCTACATTTTCATGTTAGGCATTGGCTGGATAAAGTAATTATAAGTCTTTATGAAAGTATCTTGTCTATACCAATGTACAACATGATCTTTAGGGTTTTGGCCTGCATGCTGATATGCCTAGACAACATATTGGCACGGCATGTCTCTCAACTGTCAGGTTCTACAAGTACATGTCTTCTTCTGATATCAATAATATGCCTATGATGACCATCTAAAATTTCATATCCAAATTGACCATTAAACATAACTTGACAATTTCTAGAAATATCTTTGTTTTCTTCAAGTACTAACCTTACCATAGGAGAAATGTCTGATATCCAAGTGTCAACAAATTTTCTCATCTCAACATTTCTATCCATTATCATATGCCTAATCTCCTCTAACATAGTGATAATTGATTTATGTCTAGCAGTTAATGTTGACACCCAATTTTGATCGACCTATAACTCTTTCGGAAGTGCTATTCGATTAAGTACATGTTTTTGAAAACATATTTCAAGTTTAAAATGTTAATCGATTTTGTCTAAAAATTATATGTTAGTATGCTTGATTTATAAAAATTATTGTAATTATTATTAAATCATTCTTATTATTATTAAATTATTATATTTATCGATAGTTAAACTCGAAATAATTATTTTACTTAGTTATTTAATAGTTTTAAAACGTAGATGTGCTTAACTTATGTGAAAATATTATAATATATATAGTATTTTATTAATCGAATAGCATCTGTTTAAGTTTTCCTTAAATCATTTAAATCGTAGCCCTTTTATTAAATTTATTTAGATTATAGCCCTTAGTCATATACAATTCCATTTCAATTGTAACCACCTTTTCATTTCAGTTCTAGCCTCTTTAATTCTTTTCTTATTACAATTATAGCGAATTGTAAATAAATTCTAAGCCCCCTTACTTTAATCTCAAGCCATTCATTCTGAGATCGTATCCTAGCCACTCAAATTCTTGAATCCAACGGTTCTGATCGTTTTCCATTCTTTCCTATTCCAATTAAAAGAAGACCCATACCCTAACTTTATTCTCATTCTTCCTCTCCTCTACCAAGAGGCGCCGCCTCCCTTTGCTCTCTCCTCTCTGCTCCGACGAGGAGGACAGCTCCGACCGTCGAGGCCAGCAGCCGCTGGTCGCCTCTGCTTCTCTCTCCTCTCTTCCATTTCTTCTCCTCCTTTCGCCGGCGAGAAAACAACGACAAACAACAGGCAGGCGAGGCCACCGGCGACCAGCAGTTCCAGCCGGCGAGGAAAGTCAGCCAGGCGAGGTCTCCGGCGAGCAGCAGATCCAGCCGACGACAGCCTTAGCGCATCCCTCCGTTCCCTTCTCTTCTCCGGCAACGCCAGCAGCTCCAGCGACTCAGACGACGGGAACTCCAGCAGCGAGCACCAGCGCCTCCCCTTCTCCCTCCTCTCTTCCTCCTTCTCCGGAAACATGCAGCAACTATCAGTGATAGCAGCAGTCGCGTGAGGCTAGCGACGCTGGCGAAAAACGACAACAGCTCCGACCAAGCAAAGCTCCGGCCAGCAACTTCGGCAAACCAACAACGTGTAATGATGATAACGGAGTTTGTTTGGACCTCGATGTTTTGGTTGGTTTGAAGACGGATCTCGACAGATCTGTCCGGTTAGTTTTCTTTTAAAATTTTCGATCATAGTTGCTCATTTCGTATATGAAAAAAGGGTCTTGAGTCTTATGTCTGTTTTACCTGATTCATCGTGATTTTCTGATCTTCTAAACATTGGTTCATATTTAGTTTATCATGTGTATCTTTAGATTGATTTAAAATTCTATCCAAAAATTTCAGTTCTGGATTGTATGGTGGAATATGTTTGTGTTCTTTGTGAATAGGTGCTAACACTAATAACAACTATGAAATTGGTAAGATTGGATGCGAAATTGTTGGTAAGATTGGGTGGTAAATTACTAATTGTCTTCCCTTTCTCAGATCAATTCGTGCTTTTTCCTTGGCTAATTAAGCCGTGACATAGGCTTTCTTAAATAATGATAGTTATTAACTTTAACTACATAGATAGTAAGTTGATTGAAAATTATGTGTGATTATATATGCTGATGCATTGAATCAGCATGATTAATATGGGGATGGGTTCCTTATTTGCTTAAATCGAATTATGATAAATACTTTTGCTGATTTTATGTGTTATTAATTATTCTTCCCTTTCCCACAAAATGATAATTGCCCGTAATTTTGAACTTGGTAAAAATTGTGATTGATTTCCTTTACCTCAATTTAAAGTGGGCAGATTTCTTGCTTTTATATTTGGTAAAAAATAAATTAAAATAAATTTGATTTGACTCTTCTTTATTTAAGGGAAAATAATATTACTCTTCCTAAATTATTCTTGTCTTATTTTGTGCCCTCCTCTTCTACTATAAAAAGAAGACCCTTTGCCCTTTTATTGGATGACGGTTGAACACTTTAACAACAACATAAAAAATATACTCTCTCAAAAGAAAAGAACTCCTACAAAATATTTTCAAAGTTCTTCTTGGTTCGGCTTGCTGTTTGGATATTGGTTCAAGTTATTTTGCTGATTGAATATTCTGCTTAATCGGTTAGTGGTCTTCATTTAGAATTTATGTTGTTCTTGCATTCATACATATTTTATTTAAATTTTTGATGATGAAGGAGGCGTCCGGGTTAGTCTCTTTTCCTTTCTCTTTGTGTGTAATATCATTGGTCATTTTCATAACTTGCTGCGTGGGTGTTTGATTATAAATAAATATTGCAAGAGTGTGCTTGAGATAGCGATATGTGTGGAAATGCTTAGTGCTATGCTATTATATTATACAATATATATGCTCAACACTGTTCCGTTAGCAGGTATGGATGGCTTGAAGAGTTCGCCTGAGCGGATGGAATTAGCTTCCGTTTAATATTTTAATTTCAAATCTGTGTATTTTCGTTTACTATTCCATGTTACTTCGGTTTGTAATAATTTGTAGCTTTAACTCTCTCTCTATTATATATGAAATATATTTGGGGATCGTCTAAGGGGGAGGGTTTTACGTGCTACTTGTTTATTTATCGCAACTTATTTGTGTTAGAAAGCATGCCTATAGGATTGTGATTGTTTGATAGTTCATATTTTAGTAACTTCGCTTTAGATCTAACTAAAATAAAATAATTACAATTGCCATTAATCATCTATTTAATCTTGTTTAACTATATTTTAAAGTTGATCATGGGCTTAGATTTTAATTATCCGTTGGAATGCATTTAGTTGATTTGCATGATCACTCCTTAATTATAACAATAAATAGTGTGTGGTTGCTCCTTCTTTCACTTAATGCAACCAAAGCTCCTTTTATATAATAAATGAATAAATAGATGAATTTTGCTATAATCTGTTGTGTATTGAAATATTCTGCCGGTGTTAGATATCATGCCTATAGATTCTAAATAATTCTTGACATATTTTTGGGTGTAGAAATTCATATAGGTGTCTAATGAGCATTTTAGCTTGCTATTATTTAGAAATCATATTCATAGGTGTTCTAATAATTTCCAGCATGTTAAATAATGTAAGCAAATTGCTATGAATGTTTTCTACCTATTGTTGAATGATTTCTGCAAATATAATTATTTTCTGCCACTTAAAATAAATTAATTAACTATTCCCAATTTCTAATAACCAAATGATTATTTTCTGCACGATGGTTTTGTTCTGCTAATGGTTATTTACTCACTGCCTGTTTAATAACTAAATCAGTGTAGTAATTGTCTGATTAAAATCTGAACTGATCTAAATGTAAAATCTACCCTGATTATTATCTGTTAATGTCAGCATTATTAATCAACCAGCATGTTTACATTTAGGAATCATGCCTATAGGACATAATTAATAAGATCAACATGTTAATCAGTTGATTTTGATATATGTCAGCATATTAATCACTCATCTGTCATATATAGGTTCTTACTATTTCCTTTTTCAGCATGTTGATAAATAAAAAGAATGAATTTCTGTTTTAAATTAAAATATGCTTCCCCGGTTAAATCTTGCTCGAATTAATTAATTTTTGCATTATTTTGCTACTTAAAATCAGCTACTAAATCAATTTCCGCATCTAGATAACTGCTCTGCCACTGGAATTCTTTTAAAATTAGTTATGCCCCTTGTTTCAAACCAATTAGTGTTTTAAAATGAGATTTGTTCAATTGAAATATTGTAATACTTGTTAAAGTGTTTGTATGCTCACACACGTTGCATGAGACCTTTCACTTTACTTGTGTTGGAAAGCATATTAATTAAAATCTAGAGGCCAACTTGAGATTTTATGTGCTAGATGTTGTCCGATGTGTTTTGCTTGGTTTCTAGAGGGCCTAAGTAGGCAACTTATATTTTTTTTCTGTCTAAATCACCCTAATAGTGGTCCAATGCCTCTTGGATATTAAGTGGGGCTGATAGGCACCTTCTAGGACGTTATGCATGCGGAAGGTGGGGTCGGGGTAGTTAGGCCCTTTACTGTGATGATGAAAATCGACTCAGGCTTAAAACGACAAACATTGGTTTTGTGTTTTTGAATATTAAGCTGACCGAATAATAAGTCGAGCGCTGATCCGTAAAGTGTGTTGGTTTCGGAGTCTCCCTTTCCTTTTTTTTTCTTTTTTAATTGTTTTATAATTATAACTATTTTGGGTAGCTTAATAAAAAATAAAATTGTTTCGCCTATCTAATTGTGTATAATTCTGTCTTCTCGCTTATCTTCTTTAATCGTTTTCTGTTATTATTTGTTATTGTTTCATTTATTATATCGCCTAGGTCGCATGCTTAAATAAATAACCTAATAAATGTTAGTGACCTTAATTGCTACTTGTAAACCCCATATAAATTGTAGGAGATATGGTCGGGATCCACATTTGTGGACCTCGAGGGATGCTTAACACCTTCCCCTCGAGGTAATTTGAACCCTTACCCGATCTTTGGTTCGTTGACCCTTTAGTTAGATTTAGTTAGGTTAGATAGGTGCCCTAATGCACCTTAATTCGTTAGGTGGCGACTCTTCAATCCAACCCAAACCCCAAAAAGAGTTGTTAGGTCGTGCACCGAAATCCGTTTTTGAGGAAAATGGGGCGCGACAGTTAATATTCAAGAATTAAATGTCTCAATCATGTTATTTTCAACAATATCACATTTAGCATGCTCTTTAAAATATATTTTACACCATGTCTTTTTTTTATATTGCAACAAGTCATCACAGATGTTCTTACCAAGTTTATTAAGTTTATCCATTTCATCTTGAAATTTCTACTCAAAACTTGATTTTGCACATCTCTAGAATTGTTTTCTTCTTTCTTTTCCTCTCCAGATCTTATGCCAATTGGACCAGATGTGTCTAACACACATCGTCTGCTCACAATCTGACAGCAACTGCATTATATTTTGTACAAGATCCTACATATCATAATAATTGAAATTTATGACTAGTAATAATTAAATAAGTAGGCAATGAGATCAAAATTAAAGAATTAACATTAAACTAACCTTTTGCATATCTGACATCACAGTTAATCCATGTCCAGTGCCTATGTTTAGATCTTGTATCAAGTAATTGATGAAGAAACTCCAACTATGCTTTGTTTCTTGATCAACATCTGTCCAAGCAATTAAAAACATTTGTTGATTTCCATTCCTACCAATTGCAACTAATAATTCACCCTTGCAAGCACCCTTCAAAAACCATCCATCAAAACCAATGATATTTCTACATCCTTCCAACCAACCTCTCTTTAATGCAGCAAAACAAACATAAAAGTAAACAAACATATTCTTTCCTGAAGTGATTCCCTGTCTGTCCTCACCCAACATGAACTACCAGGATTAGTCTATTTTATCATGTCTGCATAATCACACAACCTTGCAAACTCCATCTTCCAATCACCCATGAACTCCTTGATAATCATCAATTTTGCCCTATAACAAACAATTTTTCCAACATATAGTCTTGTCTTCTTTCTCACCAACTCTTGAATTTTTCATAACTTTATATAAGGTTGAGAAATTATTTTGTCCCTAAATTTATTTTACAATAAACTTAGATGTACATAACTTGTTCTTGATTGGGGTAATGCACTGATGAACAAGATAGTAATTCTTGACCATAAAGTCACCAGAGTCTTTGTCTAGACTAGCATACAACAACCAATTGCATTTCTTATTCTGACATTTAACTCCGATTATATGTTTTTCACTAGGACTCAATTTTAATTTGATTTTATATTCAACAACATATTCTGCCAGTCTTTCTAAATTCTTTGGCATTTTCAAATATCATACATTTTTACTTCTTCTTCTTGTTGGTAAATCAACACCATCCACAATTTTAGGATCTAATTCACCCCTACTATCATCATTATTCAGATCTGAACTATCAATATACTGTTCATCGATCTCTCCCCCCAATCTACATACATAGTAGCCTTGTTCCTTCCAATGTCTTTAAATCCTCTATCAACACCAGCTGCTCCAAGAGTTATTTCCTCTGTAGGAAGAGGTTTTTTCCTCTGCAATTTGGTTCTCCTTTCATTTCTAAGAGTTCTTAACTCTTCATCAATCTCTGAGTCATCATCTTCTGGAATAACTAACTTTTGTGAATCATCACTGATATCCCAATCTGTTTCAACACCTTCAAGATCTGATACATTATCTATACCAACTTCAACATTAATATCCTCAGATTGGGAAGCTCCTTGTTGTAACCCTTCACCCACACTAATATCATGTAAGCTTTCTACCTCCCCCACATTAATATCATGTGAGTTTTATACCCCACCCTCGTTAACACTTTCACCAACTGTTAGCCCACAAAGATAATCTGTAGGGACCCCATTTTCAACAATCTCTACCTCATCCACAACATATTGAACATACAAGTTCAAAAAGTCACCATCACCTAGGTCTTTTATAAGATTTAGTAAGCTGAAATCGTTAAACACTAAGACAAAGTTATTAATTGTAGGGTCTTTAAAATGAAATCTACCCACAATACCATACCCAAGATCTCTAGTATAAAAAAGCAACTCCACTAATGAAAAGTGGTCTTTATTGATACCTACAAATTCCACTTCTCTTTCCTCTATGTAAGTTGAACCTGCACCAGATGTGCCTTCGACAAATTTACCACCATGGTGAAAGTGAGTTACTATAATAATAACCATATGATTTCCTGGAGAAAAAAAATTCAAATATACTTGACAATTACTGACAAGAAACACCCTAAAAAATTCAAACTTTATTTACATATTTACAAAATATCATTACTGTAGTAACATATAAAAATAGACACTATATTTAAAGGGAAAATTAACAACAATAGTCATAGAAATTCGGAAATGAACTTACTTCACAAGATTGAGCAACAAAATCTCCCGGCTTTGTCGAGTCAGTCCTAAAACACTACAACAACATTTTTTTTCTTGAATCGACCACTTATTGAGCGGCCTAGAAAGAAATATGAAGAACATTGATCAGATTTCTTGAATCGACCACATATTGAGCGGGAATCAACGAAGAAATATCTAGGGGTCTTTTAGAAGACGTTTTGCGAATTTGGGAAATGGTTGAGGGGTTGTATGTTTTGTGATGTGTTTTACCACATAGGATTAATTTTCCACGTAGGAGTTGTGTAATGTCACGCGCTCCACCTTAAAGAAAATGTCTCACACGATATGTGTCAAGTCAGCCAAGCACTTTTTGAGGGGTTCAAGTGTTCAATAGGAAGGCAGCCTTATTGAGGTGTCTAAATGGAAAAAAACATACAAGTTCAAGGGGCCGCTTATGCGTTCTGCCTAATTTTTTCCCACACATTATCTAACCATAAAAAATTCATGTCGACAAAACAAAAGATCTTCAATAGGCCTTGAAATAAAAGTCGTACACCTTAAAAGTCAAATGAAATATTTTAATCATTGCATGGGGATGTGTATCGATTTGGTTCGATTTTGAAGTTCATCGATTTAACTTATCGGTTATCGATTTGTAGATATGCTAAACCGTTATAGAATCATTAATATATTGACTTATCAATTATTGGTTATTGAACATTATCAGTTCGATTATCGGTCAAATCGTTAAAATTTGACACAAAAAATCATTAAAAATTACTTAAAAACAAGGCAATAAACGAGTTGATAGATTGCATCTTGCTCAAAAGTAAACACTGTCATGTTGTAGAATAATCGAAAGTTTGAGACAATCAAAAATTAAAGTATGAAACTAATAAACTCTAAGTCAAGGACTTTATATACCAAATGGTATAAGTATAATTAATTAATTTACTATCAGATTATCGCTTAACCTGTTAAGAACCGATAATCCGATAATGAGAAAAATTTAAACCGTTATCAAAACCTCTAAATCAATAACCCATCATGAATAAATATTTTTATTCAGTTCGAATCTTTAATTTTGGTTCAATTTTGAACAACCCTATTAAAGCATGTGATGTAGTTTCATAGCATGTTGTATATTTAGCTTTTATTGTGGATACTGTAGCAATGATTTGCTCAGCACTTTTTTAAGACAACACCACCAACAATTTTTTTGTTATCTAAAAGTAGATTTATTACTATTTTTACATTCACTCAAATCAAAATTTGAAATTTACTCCACTCATTATTTATTAAAAAAACATGGATCATCTTTTAGTCCAATTATCATAATGAGACTCTTGGAGATATACAATATAATCACTAGAAATTAATGATTTATGAATTTTTGAAGATTATCTTACTTAATTTATTTAGACATATTTTTAATGGGTTCAAATAAAATGAATTATTCTTTATGTGGCTATTTAATTGGTGGTGACTCTTGGACTTATTGCTCTTCAGATCATTCATAAAAATCAGATTTGCATTCAAGTTTTCAATGCATAAAAGATATAATAGGTGATTTTTTTATTTTCTCTAATTCTACCATTTGAGTTGAACCACTCCCACTTACTTCATGTTCTTAAATTTTTTTAACATTTCTAGCTTCAACAATTTTATGAGAGTGAGAATGACGATAAAATCTAAATTTTTAGAGTTAAACCTGTTGGATATTTTGTAATATATAGAGGTCTTAAATTGAACAAACACATTTATTTGTAAAAGAACGTGACTCTTATAAAAAATCATCTATTCATGAAAGAACGATGACTCTTAGGAAGAGTCATATGTTCATGAAAGAACATGACTCTTATGAAGAGTCATCTCTTAAGTTCTATAAATATAAAGACTCTCTAGAAGTAGCCTGAGAAAAATCTGCATGTATAAACAAAGGACTTTGTTGTATCCTTGAAGAGAATTGTTTGTATTTACCCCAATATGTATATGGGTAATATCTCTTTAAAGAAAGTGATTACACGTCTCAAAGCCATCTTCTTCTTCAATTATTATTTTTTCTAACAATTTAAAGAGATATTGGGATTGAAGAAGATAAACGAGACAAGATCCTTGAATTCTTGATTTAAAGCATTTGAGTGATTTAAAGTATGATTCTAAGACAACAAGTCATATTGCAAAAGTGAGCCAACAATGGATCACGAAGGAAATGACATATATCGGGTCCTGCTTTCTTAACTTCTCTTATTATTTATTTATAAAATTTTATCCTTTGAAATTTTTGAGAAATGATTTTTCATAAATTTTAGGATAAATAATTCACTTGTGATGATCTTGAAATGCATTTTAAATAAGTTTAGGAATAACATGTTTGGTATGCTTATTATAAATTTATTATTTGGGACAAAGAAAACTATTATGGCATAATTATGTTGCATAAAGATCATGTGATTTTTGTATTCAAGTTATAAGATGATATGTATGAATTCCTTTAGTTGATGGATAAATCTATACTTAAAAGTTTTTAGAATAATTTGAAATTAAGAGAAATGATATTTTTTATTAGATCATTTTTTGTTCATTTAAGGTTGAAGATTTTGTCTTCTTATTAAATGTTCATGTTTTATAATAGTGGGATACTATAAATTTGACAATAAGATGATTTACTAATGTTAATTAGATGTCCACACAAGTTATGACAAGGACATTTAAAACATTTAAAGTGTGGGAGTGATTGAATTATGATTAATAGTCAATAATATTTCAAGAAGTTTAATATGTAAATTATTTCTTCAACCCCCACAAGATATATCTTTGATGTACTTGACATGATAGTTTGTGTTTATAACTTGACAATTTTAGCGATGATTAGTTATTTAAACTGTTAATGTGATGATTAAGCTATGAGCCTTCATAAAAAAATATTATGTAATTTTGTGAAGTAGTGTCACTTGAAATGTTGTGACTTTTCATGAAAAGAAGTATCTGTTGTAAGATAAATTTTGTATAGACATGATCGTTCATACATAGATGAATTGGTGTGTTGGTCTGTAAATAGTGAAACTTCAAATGATAATGATAAAATCCATATCAATTGGATTTGTAACATGTATGAAGGTGCCATAAGTTTTGTATCAATATAGGCTTGAATTCCATAGTGAAATTAGAATATATTTAGCATGTAAATGCTTGAAAAGAAATGGAATGGTTGAGAAATATGATTTTAAAATGTTGTGGCCACAATCGATGCAATCATTCTAAGCTATTGAGATAATGATGTTATCCGTGATATGCCTATGTAAAAGATTTGTTTATGATTTATATTAATCTTTTAAAATCTATAGTTTCAAAAGATATAGTATAATTGTGTGAATGAATAAGGCTAAAATCCTTAAACTAAACACAAGTGATGGGAACTCAACTTTGAGTTAGTATACACTCTAACAATACAAGTTCAACGTATAATAACAAGTTACTTTGTGTTGCTAAAGCACAAGTCTTCTTTTTAGAGCCCTGATTCAAGTGTACTGCATACTGTTATGTGAGAAGTTGAGAAGTTGTTAAATGCTTGAAATAACATGGGCATAATGAAAAACTCCATAGTGCAGACTGTTACACGGAGGTTGAAAGCAAGATCTAAAAGGTTGATCTTGTAAATATTCATGAAATCAGGATGAGCACATGGCCATAAACATGCTAAAGCAAATACTGGGTTTCTAAACTATAAATAATATTATGTGTTTGATATTTTTGATTTTGACACAAAGAGTTGTGGTTCAAATCTTTTAAGATACCAATTACTTCGTCAGAACTTTAAAGTACTTGCACTAATTACAGAAAGTTCAAATATATTATAAGATACTCTCTGGATGCATGATATTATGAGAAATTAAATATTACAAACTAATGGGGGATTGTTGGATATTTTGTAATATATAGAGGTTTTAAATTGTACAGACACATCTGTTTGTGAAAGAACGTGACTCTTATGAAAAATCATATGTTCATGAAAGAACACGATCCTTACGAAAAGTCATATGTTCATGAAATAGATGACTCTTCATTCTATAAATATAAAGACTCTCTAGAAGGAGCCTGAGAAAAATCTGCATGTATAAACAAAGGGTTTTGTTGTATCCTTGAAGAGAATTGTTTGTATTTACCCCAATGTGTATATAGACAATATCTCTTTAAAGAAAGTGATTACACGTTTCAAAACCATCCTCTTCTTCAATTATATTTCCTATTATTTTTTCTAACGAATCCAATAAGCTATAAAGAAACTTATTATTATTTTTCCATATCCAATCTCTTAATTATGAATTATAATCACTTACTTTATTTGGACCCTTTTTAACGTGTAAATGACATAAATTAGGTTTTCGTCCTTTTCATAATTGAAAAGACACCTTCGAAATAACCTTGAATAAACATAGAGATAAACTTCTTACCATGTTTGTTAATATATGATTTCTTCTTTGACACATAATTTTGTTGTAATGCCCTTGATATGGTATATTGAAAAATTATATATTTACTTTAAAAAAATTCAGGAAATAAATCTTTAACTTGTCCCTTTTTTTTTAGAAATGCTTGTATGTATATATATATAATCTCAAGTAATAGAAAACTCCATTTGCACTTTTAGTGAATTTGTTGATCTGCTTACACTTAATACAATTCACATAAGTTCAAAAGTAAAAAATAATAATTTAAACTTCATCATTAATCAGCCTTTTAAATTTATCAATAGAGGTGTTCATTTTTTGTGTTAAATTTTTTTATGAGTTTCATTAAAAATACATTGTTTAGTGTCAACTTCTTTATTATGCAAAGTTAAACATCTTTAATTTAAATAATTTTCCATATAAATTTTCATGATCAATAACTTTTTGCCTTTCAAATTAGGTTTATTTCCAAATAATAATAAGAAGAGATGGTTGTAGCTTTAAAAGTTTCATAGAAGAATGATAAAGAATGGAATCATAATTTGCTATTGTAGTCTTAAAGACATTACTAGAATATGGTGGAACATAAAAAGTATTTTTTATATTTAATGGAAAATCGATCCTATAAAATTTCCACACTTTCCACGGCGATGTCATCTTATTACTAGAATAAATATTTTATTCACTTATCATCGACTTTCTAAGAATTACAAAATCTTTCATGATATTGACAATATGAATAATGAATTGTGGAATCAGAATCGATCCACCATCTATTGTCATAAATTCAATGAAATTAGATTCATAACAAAAACGAAGATAAAATTATCTTTCTTCTTAGATCATTTTTTTTTTGTATTTCATGCAAAAAAAAATTCTAATATCCTTTCTTCTTTGTATTTCTCTTATCATGAGTCACCAAATTAACAAATTCAGAATTCGAGCATTTTCATTTTGATGGAAATTTAAAACGAATTTCAAGGGGAGAAAGACAATTGATGGTAGGAGAACAAAGTTACGGTTGGAATAATCTAGAATTCTACTGAAAATTGAAGGTCAATCAATGATTGATAGGCCATTCCCTCCCTATCCGACTATATGACTCTCAATATGCCGCAGAAAAAGCTCTATCCGTTAGAGTACCTGAAAAATTTGTACTCCAATATCGATGAATTCCAAAAGGTTTATTGAATATATCATTTTTTTCTTAGAGAAGTGGAATATATTTACCAATATTATTGAATATATTTGGGGATTAGAAATAACTATATTGAAGCTTAACCCCTCAACGATCGCATATATTAACATGCCTAAAAATATTTCAGCATCCCACCTCAAACAACTCAAGCAAAAGCGGAAAAAAAAACATGGATAGAACCCCTTCAAAAAAGATTACTAGTAAGCAGTTACATGGTCTCTTATCAATCATAATATTTTGTACAAGGAAACTCGTAATAAGCTTAAGAATCTGAAATCGGAGATCGAGTTGCTAATGATGAGTATGATAAAGTAGATAAAAGTCAATTATGTGAAGCGAATGTTAATGGATGCTTACCGTTGATAACTCTCTATGACATTCTCGAGGAGTTGGTCAGTGCCACGTCTGAAACAAATGAATAAGGGACTTATGTTATTGTTTTAAGCCATGATACTGAGCTTGTTGCCTCTGCATCAAATGATCCATTAGTGAATCAAAAGAGCAACTAGTACCTTTTTAATTAAGTTCCTCCGTTTATGTCTTGATCTTTTTTTCTATCGTATGGTTTGGTCATAGTCTATCTTATGTTTACTTCTTTATCTATCTAATTAATGAAATTAAAGTTATTATGTTATCCAGTGTTTCATTTTGGTTTTCCTTTTCTTTTTTTACTTTTTGCAAGACGGTTAGCCATACTAATTAAGAAGGATCGCTTGATACACCGAATGAGATAAGTAGGGATATTTGCGACTAAACGAAATAACATTTGCGACCCTTCTTAGAAAACGACTCATTTCGGTATGGTCACAAATGTCATTTCGTTTAGTCGCAAATATCCCTACTTATCCCGTTTGGTGTATCAAACGACGTTTCTTAATCTGGCTAATCGTCTTGTAAAATGTAAATATTTTTTTTTAAAAATAAATAGAATGAAGTGGATAACATAATAACTTTAATTTCATTAATTAGATAGATAAAGAAGTAAACATAAGATAGACTAGGAACCATAAAATATAGAAAAAGGATCAAAACATAAGCAAATAAACTTAATTAAAAGGGTGTTAGTTGCTCTTTTGATTCACTGATGGATCCTTTGATGCAGAGGCAGCAACCTCAGTATCACTGCTTAAAACATTAACATAATTTCCCTTTTCATTTGTTTCAGACGCGGCACTGACCAACTCCCCGAGAATGTTATTGAGAGTTGTCAACGGATAAGTATCCAATAACATTCTCTTCACACAATCGACTCCTATCTACTTTATCATACTCAGCATTAGCAACTCGATCTTCGATTTCAGATCTTTAAGCTTATTATGAGTTTTCTTGTACAAAATATTATGATTGATAAGAGACCATGTAACGGCTCACTAATAATCTTTTTTGAAGGGGTTCTATCCATGTTTTTTTTTTTCCGCTTTTGCTTGAGTTGTTTGAGGTGGGATGCTGAAATATTTTTAGGCATGTTAATATATGGGATCGTTGAGGGGTTAAGCTTCAATATAGTTATCAATAATATTGGTAAATATATTCCACTTCTCTAAGAAAAAAATGATATATTTAATAAACCTTTGCAATTTTCAGTAGAATTCTAGATTATTCCAACCGTAACTTTGTTCTCTTACCATCAATTGTCTTTCTCCCCTTGAAATTCGTTTTAAATTTCCACCAAAATGAAAATGCTCGAATTCCGAATTTGTTAATTTGGTGACTCATGATAAGAGAAATACAAAGAAGAGCAAGAGTGTTTTTTTATGAAGATCAATGCATCTTTTTCATGTCATCAATTTTTTTCTCCCTTTCAACCAACAGAAGAAAATTTCAAAAACAAAGACATCATAAACATGTACAAGGTAAATGGTATAGTATATGATAAATTTAAATGTTACCTATTAAAAGAGAAGAGATGTCTATGAGTATGCTTGGACCACGAATTGTCCCAAAATGTTTGCAAACTGTAATGTCCCATAAGTAACTGATCATGAGGCTGGTAATATACTTGCAGCTAGTGTCCAGTAACTGATCATGAGGATTTAATTGAGGTTTAAAGATTATAATAACGTTAGGAACTCAAGAGACTTAAGAAATTATGTAGATGAAAATTTTACATTTAGACATTTTAAGGAAGAAAAAAGCCAAAAAAAAAAAAGAAGAGAAAAAAAGATAAATACAAATGGAGATCATAGAGAAGTGTCATATCACATTGTCGTCTATGTTTCTCCTTTATATTATATATAGATATAGATGCCATAAAAGTAAGAGTTACAATTAATCAAGTTTGGGGAATACCAGGAGCCACCATTAAATATTAAGGACCTTTATGATCCTTAATTCCTCATTTAAATTTCTACTCAAACACTTGCAACTTTCAAACAACCCTTTTAGGCTAAGAATATGTTGGGTACATTTGGATCTTCTAAAAAATCATACTCCATCCGTTTAATAATAGTTGTCCATTATATTATTTTGGAATATCCAATGATACTTTTCTATTTTATGAAATCAATGAAAATTTTATACTTAGTTTCTAATTTACCCTTTTCATTAATTACAATCATTTTCGTATTGTATTTTTCAAGACATTGTATTTATTGTATTCAAAGGGTGATATAATAAAATTGCTCTTCTATTTATAGTTTCTTAAAAAGTGTGCTAGACAACTATTGTTGGACAAAGAGAGTAATTGGTATTCCCTCTATTCCTATTTAGTTGTCACCATTTTAGATTTCACGTCTCTTAAGAAATTAGGTAAGTTCACCATTGTACCTTTTATTTAGCGTTCTCTTAAAGTCATGTTTTCAATCAATGAACAATAATTTATTTATTTGACCAATGAACATTAATTATTTAACTTGTTTATTCTATATTAGTCAAATGTATATTTTTAAGGCTAATAACTCTTAAAGATAAAATAAGAAGAATAGTGTTATTTATACATTAATTTTGTAAAATAACATGTAAGGACAACGATATAAATAGGAACAAAATACTCAATAAACAAGCAACTGTGAAAAGTAAAGAACTTGAAAAGCCGCACTGAAGGGTTATTGATATAGACCACGTTCACATTTAACACTTATGTATTTAGAATCATAAGCATACAAAAGAATTAATATTCATTTGGTAGTCCACTACACTATGCATTTAGTTCATTCCAACAAATATCAAGAGAGCTTATCTTGTAATAGAGGTTCATAGCCTTTTTTGACATCATTTTGTAGCTACTTGCAAATTGACTGTGTGTTTTTCTTTTTATTGAGTTTGTTATTAACAAAAGGTACATGTGCAACGTATGTGTTCATAAATAAACATACGTCTAAAGCAAGCTTTGATATCACATGTTGAATTTCAACATATACGTAAAGCTAAAATGTAGTGAAAAAATAAATGAGAACGCACCTTCAATTATAGTTGTTCAAGTGTTGTCAGAAAAACAAGTTGAGAGAAAATTGACTTGTAGCACAAACTTAGGAGTTTTCTAGCCTATATCTATCAACGTGTATCAAATTGATGTAGTCACAGACGTAATAAATAGGCCAAGGACTCTTAGAAAATAACTTTAACCTTAAGGACTTTTACATAAAATACGATTGCCCTAGGAACTCATAATTAATAGTTTCCTCCCATAAAAAAACTATCGAATATATATAGTTTGGAAGAAAATAAATTGACTATTTATAATTTTACTTGGAAAACAATGTAAATATTCAATTACTAAATATGTGTACTAACATTAAAGTCTCTAAAGAGACGTAAATTCCAACATTATTTACTTGATGATCTTAGTGTTTCATTAAGATATATTATGACAATACTTAATTTATAATATTACATAATATCAAAGTTAGATTATGATTTTCCTTTAATATAGTAATTTTGTTCATGGTAATATTATCACAATTTAATTAATCAGATCGTGTGAATATCTACTCAATTCTAATTTAATAGGCGAATTCTTACCATCCATTTCCTTTTAAATGATAATTTCAGGAAAAAATCTCATTCGTGAAAATAAATAAATAAAATCAGAACTCAAAACTCATCTTTATTTTATAAAGTTTGACATTTCTCAAGGACTTAATCTAGATATATACAAGAGCTTCTAATATAGAGTAATAGCAAGAAAATAGAAGACACAACTTCCACATGAAGAAAGAGTATAGAAACAATGAATGTCTTGATATCTTAACTAACGCTTCAAATAACTCTACTCCTGAAGTTGTATAACTCTATTCCTAAAATAGTACGATTGTATTCCTTAAGTACTACCTTCGGGCTCCAACCACTTTTAATTGTCATAGTTTCCTTTTTTAGAGTCAAACAATAATAAATTTGACTAACATTTTACGATATATTTTTCATCATATTGATATGCAAAAAATTGGAATTTATAGTACTTTTCATATAGTTTTTGAATATCTAAATTTTTTGTTTTAAATATCGAATTAATGTAATTTAATTTAACTTTGAAAAATAGTCAAATTGATTTTCGAAAAACGCAACATGACAATTAAAAATGGACAGAGAAAGTATTAAGAATTTAAATCTACTCCTGAAGTAGTAGAATTTTGAAATCTTCTTCTAAAGTTGAAAATTTGAAGATATCTGAAGTGATGTCTTCTCGTGCTTGTACAAAATAATCACCTCTTGATGAATGTGATATCTCAAGCACATTTAAATGACTCTGCTTTATTCCCCGAAGTGAATGAAAGAAATTTCAAACCTTATTTTCTAGAGATTAGATAGAATATTATTTTGTGGTATAAAGGCAAAACTATCGTACGTAGAAACATCTCGAATAAACTTAGGGCATATTTGGAAAGTCACCCTGGTAATTAAATTTGGTGTAATTCAGTGTAATTACACAATTTGACATGTTTGGTTGGCCATGTAATTACTTGATCAGCAGGAAATTGAGTGTAATTAGCAAGGGGTAATTACAGTCTCCAATTCCCAAGGAGGGGTTGTGAATTGCTGGTAATTATATGGTGTAATTACAAGCTGATTACTTTTTAATTTCTTCATTTTTTTTCATTTTAATTTATTTTCTATTTCTGTTATTTTAAATTCTTTTTTTTATTTTAATTATTCTAAAAGTTTATTTTTATCGTATATTATTTATATTTCATTTCTTTCTCATTCTTAACCTTTACTTCATGTGATTCTATGCAATTTTTCTTATTATCTATTTTAATGCTATGTTTATTTATTTCATTTGCATAATTTTACTAGTATTTTAATTTTAAATTAAAGTAGAATCCATTATTGAGTAAGATTATAGACTTACGTTTTCCTGTTCTTTTAAATCACATTTATGTATGTTATGTTGAAATTTGATATAAGAGTATAGGTTAAGTTTTTTGTTTTGAATTTAGAACTTATGTTGTATTTTTAGTTTCATTTGTTTTAGAATTTAAAAACTTATGTTGTATTTTTAGTTTTAGTTTCACTATTAAAAAACTGCTAAATACTACAGATAGAAAATCGGCAGACGACTTTGCTCTGAAAAGCGACGCCATTAGCTACACTGTCCATCGTTTTTTTAATAAAATAATTATTTTTTTACAAAATCCGATGGACGACATCTCTTAGTCCGTCTGTCACGATCCAGACCGTCGTGATTGACACCCACACTAACCCTCTGGTGGGAGAACCATTACTACAACCCGACAAAACAACTATTACAAAAAACTAGGCATTTAAAGATACGAAAGCAGGTTTAAATGTCTAAAGAAATATGGAGTTTTCATAAACTTCGAAAGTTTAACAAAAACAACTACCAAAACTATTGCGGAAAACAACTCCTGAAACCTGAAAGTCATTGTACCAAAACTACTAAAATGAGCAAGTCTAAGAAAGGGTACAACCCAAAACTAATATAAGCAAAACTACTAGAATAGTCTGAGTCCGAAAGGAAGGGACTAAACAAAATTGAAGGACCCATGGTAGCCTGAAAGAACTGGCTCACCCTTGAATCCGGTTCGATCACTAATCTCCTAGCTGAGCACTATCCGTAGCCGCCTGAAGATGCCCTGTACTCAACAAAGAACGAGCAAGTGAAGTATCAGTACATAACCACAGTGTACTGGTAGGATCACGCGGCTATTCCAGTAACCGAAACATATACAAGTAATCAAAACACATCAAACACGCATATACAAAATATATAAATCAATTATCATTTCAGGAGCAATATACAATTCCACATTCTCAATAACAAGTAAATACGACAGTACAATGGTCCTCTCATGGAACCCATACCCAATTTGTTAGTGTGTCGGAACGTGACAACCGATCCAATATGTGTCGGAACGTGACACCCGATCCAATATATGTGTCGGAACGTGACACTCGATCCAAGGTATGTGTCGGAACGTGACACCCGATCCAATGTATGTGTCGGAACGTGACACCCGATCCAATATATGTGTGGGAACATGACACCCGATCCAAGGTATGTGTCATAACGTGACACCTGATCCAATGTATGTGTCAGAACGTGACACCCGATCCAATGTATGTGTCGGAACGTGATACCCGATCCAATCAGCACAACCACAATCACAATCACACCCATAATGTACATACTCATAATCAAACAATCAAGTATTAGGCTCATGACATGCAATTGTTCATTTGTACTCATTCATTAGGTTTGATCTACAGTGCCTCATTCACATACATATGCATTACAATGAAGCAATTACCGACATATAGCACACAGACATGAAATCAAACCATCACCTACCTCGAAACCAAGCTTGAATCCTCGTAAGACACTTGAGCCTTCCCTTTCCGGATTCGTTCAGCTTGTTCTTGGTCTAAAAACAATCAATTAATGCAAGGATCAATAAACAAGGCCTAATTTACCCGGATAATAATCAATCTATCTATCCATGGCCAAACCCAAGATCGTAATGTTCAATTAGGGCTTTTCCTACCATTAGCTTCAGGTCAAAACCCAACCCAATGATAATTACCCAAGAATCTAAGTTCTACGGATCAAAAAATGGATTAGAGGAGTAATAATCTTACCTTTAGCGCTAGAAGTGGTGGAAAACTGTCAAGAACTTTCCCTGGGTCGTCTTCTAGATCTCAAGAACGAAGGTTTGTAGAAAATAACATTTTTGGAGTTTTTTTTCGATTTGAGTCGCGACTGTCCCGCCACAGCGGCCCCTCCCTGGTTGAACTAACCCCGCCCTGGCGGCTTGCACGGAGACAGAAAGTCAGAATTTGAGTTCTAAACTCCCATTTCACAACACACCTTCAACCCTTGACGTTCAAAAGTTACCTGTTCACGCTAAGATCAGTTTTAGGAGTTCTACTCTCCCCAATTCGAATCCGTAAAGCCGTACGGGCTCCCTAACGTCTTGGCTATCCACTCATGTGATTGAATTCATAATTAACTCTCTCATTCATTACCAGATTTTCCTAGACCTCACCTGACTCAGATTTCGTCCAAATCTGGACCAGGCTAGGAATTCTCAAGTCACTAATCAAAAGTTTTCTGGCCCAAAATCTTTCCCCATTGACTTTTTCCATAACGACGGGAACAGGTTGTTACACCGTCTCTTTTTTTGGCATATATTTGCACCAAAAATATATAATTATTAATTATTTATTTAATATAAGTAGAGTCACAGTCCGTCGTTTTTTATTAAAAATAATTATTTTTAAATAAAAAATAATCATGTTGTCTGTCGTTTTTGAGTAAATTTAATTTAGCGACAGACGACATCTCTTAGTCTATCGTTTTTTGATCAAATCGACTAGTTAAAGACTTTAGAAAAGCAACGGACACTGTCGTTTAGTCCATCGCTTTTTAGTCAAAATTTTGGTCAAACATTTTTTAAAAAGCGACGGACAAAGAGACGCTGTCCGTCGCTTTTTTTAATTTTTTTTGTTATAGATACGTGGATTTTTTTTAGATCTCTTACCCTCGTTCTCTCTCATCTCCTCTTCTCTTCCTTCTCTCTAAAGAACCGCCGTCGCCATCTCTGCAGTTGCCGTTTCCCTGCTGCTGCTCCTCACTTCATTCTCTCCTTCTCCTTTAAGTTAGGGTTTCATCAATTTTAGTTTTTTTTTTTTCAATTTGAGTTATATTTGATTTTGTTAGTTAGTTTATTGTAATTTTTTTATTGAATTTGTGTTTATTTATTGTTAGTTTTGAATGATTGATTGTTAGTTAGTGAGTGAATTAGAGATTTTCGATTTTAAGATTAGTTTGAATTAGACTATTTCTTGAGTTGATATTGAAGTGTTAATTTGAAGTTAGAAGTTAGTTTATTTTAATTAGTTTATTGAATTTGTGTTTATTGTTTGTTAGTTTGAATGATTGATTGTTAATTAGTTAGTGAGTGAATTAGGGACTTTTGATTTTAGGACTACTTTGAATTTGAGATTTTAGGACTAGTCTGAATTACGACATTTTAGGACTAGTTTGAATTTGGATTTTAGGACTAGTTTGAATTAGGGTATTTTAGGACTACTTTAAATTTGGGATTTTAGGACTAGTTTGAATTAGGGTATTTTAGGACTAGTTTGAATTTGGGATTTTAGGAATAGTTTGAATCAGGGTATTTTAGGACTAGTTTGAATTTAGGATTTTAGGACTAGTTTGAATTTGAGATTTTAGGACTAGTTTGAATTTGAGATTTTAGGACTAGTTTGAATTTGGGTATTTTAGGACTAGTTTGAATTTGAGATTTAGGAATATTTTGAATTTGGGTATTCTTGAGTTGATATTGAAGTACTAATTTGAAGTTAGAAGTTAGTAATTGAAGTGTTTTGAGTATAAGATGGATGTTTGAGTGGAAAATTGATGAAGTGACTTTGAAGTTAGAGAAGTTAGATATGAACTTGAATTATAACTTATAATTAATTATAACTTGAATTTATTATAACTTGAACTTAATTAGGAATATTAACTTGAAATCTTGTTGACCTTAATTAATTAAAATTTAATTTTTGAACTTTATTAGAACTTGAATTTAATTTGAACTTAATTAGTACTTTGAAGTACTTGAAATCTTATTGACCTTAATTAATTTGAACTTAATTAGAACTTTATTGAACTTAATTAATATATATATATATATATATAAAGCTGAATATATACAATCTGATGTGACACCTCTATGGCCTCCATTCTTATTTATCCTTTTTCTTGGACATTTTATCTTTCTTTTCTATTATTTATTTATATTTTAAAAAACTTAAAACATTTAAATACACTACCCAATTAATCATGTATCTTTAAAACTTTCCTCACACTAATACACATTTAAGTAAATGGAAGATGAAAAGACTAAAATTTGGAATATGAAAAGACTGAAAATTTTCATTTTTAATAACGGTTTATATTTACTTAGCCTATAATTTTTTTTTTAGAGTATTTGTACCCAACAACAATGGATTCCTTCACTTTATCTCTTCTTCTGATGATGATAGTGAATATACGAGTATCAAATTCCTTTGCTGAGATGTCCAACAAATTCATGATCATTCGGAAAATATTGATGTTAAGGAGAAAGGTCATCTAACAAAAGTTTCTCTTCAAAATAAAAGACTTTCTGAAAGAATGTTGATTATGTCGTTGAGATGACCAACTAATTTCTAGCCTTGTGATTTCTTTACGAAAAGAGAAAGGAGAGTATCTTGTGATCCTTCGGAAGATATAAGTGTAAGGAGAAATTGCACGTAACAAAAAGTTTCTCCTCAAAATAAAAGACTTTTTGGAAGAATGTTGACTCCTCCTATAGGAGATGACTATTGAGAAAACAAATCATTTTGGTTGAGAAATTTGTAGGAAGAGTGATTAGTGTTTCAAAGGGTAAGAAGAAGTATTTGGAGAAAAAATCAATCTATTTATGAAATTCGTATCAAATTTGGAGAAGACTAAGTATTCTACTAATTTCTTTCTTTTTTTATTTTGTCTTAATTTTTTTTATATGTCTTTACTTAAAGTTCATTTTTTATTTATCTTAATTAATTAAAATTTATTGCTTACATTATTTCTTTCTACTTCTTTATTTTCCTATTTCTTTCTTCTTTTATTTTGTCTTCTTTTTTGTGTCTTTAATTGAAGTTTATTTTATTTTTAATTAAATTTATCAACATTTTCGACATTTTCACTTATATTTTTATTAAAATAATTTCTCAGAAATAAAGTTATTCTTTCAAAAGAAATTATGCCTCAAATTTTTATTTTATTTGTTGGAGTTTTTTATTAAAATTTTCAAAAAGACTGATTTTAAAAAGAAAAAAAATAAAATATCAAAGATGACAATATTTAATTCCTATCATCATTAATGCTATCAATTTAATTTACTTTCTTCCCTTAATCTCATCAATATTAATTTTATTTATATTGTTTCCTTAAATCACTTTTTTTGTTCTTTATATTTTCTATTAAAGTTTTTTTATTTTTTTAATTAAATTTTATCAACATTTACGAAATTTTCCCTTATATTTTTATTAAAATAATTTCTCAAAAATAAAATTATTCTTCCAAAATAAAATATGCCTCAAATTTTTATTTTATTTTTTGGAGTTATTTTTTTAATTTCTAAAGACTGATTTCTTTTTTAGGAAAAATAAGAAAATATATCAAGGATGACCATATTTAATTCCTATCATCATCAATACTATTGATTTCTTTTACTTCTTTCCTTAATCTCATCATTAATGTTATTTATATTATTCCCTCCGTCCCTTTTTATATGTCATCCCTTTTTATAAATAGCTGAACCACAATACTTGTCATTTTATAAAATTTATGCATAAATTACCATATTTTGACTATTATACCCTTGATAGAGTAGTTAATTAATCTTGAAAATGTATTTACTTTGACCAACCTAGGAAATCTACAAGTAATTAAATAAGGGTAAAAGGGTAAAGTTACATTATTTCTTAATGCAAGTGCAAAGTAAAAATGTGACATATAAAAAGGGACGGAGGGAGTATTTCCTTAAATCACTTCTTTTTCTTTTTTTGTTATTATTATAACTTCATAAAAATTGCAAATTTTTTTTGCAGAGTTTTATTTGCCTTTTTGAATTTTTAGATCATTTCTTTTGCTAAAAGATCTTTATCTTTCTTTTATATATATATATGGAATTGATATCAAATTAGGAGGAGAATAAGTATTCTACAAATTTCTTTCATTTTAAATTTTATCTTATTTATTTTTATGTTTCTTTACTTAAAGTTTATTTTTTCTTTATCTTCAATTAATTAAAGTTTACTGTTTACATTATTTCTTTCAACTTATTTATTCTACTAATTTCTTTCTTCTGTTACTTTGTCTTATTTTTTGTGTCTCTAATTAAATTTTATTTTATTTTTAATTTCAATATTTTAGACATTTTTCTTATATTTTTATTAAATAATTTCTCAGAAATAAAGTTGTTCTTCTAAAAAAGATTATGCCTCAAATTTTATTTTATTTATTGAAGTTTTTAAAAAAAAATCAAAAGACTGAATATTTTTTAAAATAAGAAATATCAAAGATGACCATATTTAATACTCATCATCATCAATGCTATTAATTTCTTTTACTTCCTTTCTCTAAATCTCATTATTAATGTTATTTATATTATTTTGTCAAATTACTTTTTTTTTGTTCTTTATATTTTCTTTTATTTGTTTATTCGTATGAAGTAATTATTATGACTTCATAAAAATTGCTTCTTTTTTTTACAAAAAATTATTTGCCTTTTTGAATTTTTAAATTATTTCTTTTGCTAAAAGATCTCTCTCTCATATTTTTTTTCAGATCCTATTTGTTTGATTACACAAATGACGTTATTATTATTGTTATTGATCAATACTTCTGTCCATTCTATATTCTTTATTTCTGTGTAAGTAGGGACATAGTAGAGTGTTCGGTCAATCAAATAACTTTGATCTCTTACATTTCATTGAATAAATACACATAACTAATTTAGAATTCAATAACATAAAAGACTAAAGCTCAAAATTAATCAAATTTTAACTTTACCTCTCCGAAGTAAAAAGGGATTAGCAAAATGATAAATTTTCATCAATAATATTTTATAATATTTAAAAAATCCTTAAAAGAACTATAGTAGTAAAAATAAGTTTTAATTTTTTAATTAATAACAAATTTATAAAACGACCATTCACTTCGCTCGAAGCGTGGACAAGTTCACTAGTTTATAATAACTTGAAAACTTAATTAGGAATATAAACTTAATTTTGAACTTAATTAGAACTTGAACTTAATTTTAACTTAATTGGTGTTTATGAATTAATTAAGCTTTAACTTTGTAGATCTTGAAATATAGTATTTATGAACTAATTAATTAGGTATATAAATTAGCTATATATATATAAATAATAATAAATATAATTATTAAGTAATTATAAATATATATTAACAATATAAATTAGTCTAATGTAGTTAAATTATTATTAAATTTAATTTATAATTGAATATCTATATTTTTGTGGATGGATCATCGTTTGTGGATGTATAATATGCATTATGAAACTGGTGGTGGTTTGAAACCTGAGTTTGTTGACGGTGTTAGAGGTTTTATTGAACATACAACGACACTTGATATTTTCAAGAATAATGGATTTGCTAGGTGTCCTTGTAGTGCATGTAGGTGCTTAATATTTTTTGAACCAGGTACAGTCATGGTTCATTTGTACTGTAATGAATTTAATCCTAGATATTTTTTATGGGTTGATCATGAAGAAAGAGATGAATTGAATGGTATGTTTTATAATTCGATACCCGTGGATGAATATAATATGCTTGCACCACATGGCCAAATTAGGGTTGAACATGATGATAGGGTTCATGAAATAATCAATGATGCTTTCGAGGTTAAGGTGGGATGGAACCCGAACAATATTTTGATGAAACTCCTAATGAGAAAGCAAGACGCTTCTATGATCAATCAGAAGTGTCTAGTCGTCCACTATGTGAAGGGAGTCCGCATTCTGCCTTGTCAGTTGCGGTTAGATTAATGAATATTAAATCAGATTGGAATGTTCCTAATACAACTATGGACTCAATGGTTGATCTTTTGGGTGAACTAGTTAATCCGGAGTTTAACATACCTAAGAACTTCTATCAGGCAAAACGTTTGGTTTTCAAGTTAGGATTGATGTATGATAGAATTCATTGTTGTGTTAATGGTTGCATGTTATTTTACAAGATTGATAGTGAATTAGAAAATTATAAGTTTTGTGGACATGCTCGTTATAAGAGGACTCATGCTGGAAAGATGGTCCCAGTTAAGGAGAAGCATTATTTACCTCTTATTCCTAGGTTAAAGAGGTTGTATGCATCGATGAGGTCTTCTCCACATATGAGATGACATCGTGAATACAGAAGGAAGCCGGGTGTCTTGTCTCATCCATCTGATGGTGAAGCATGGAAGCATTTTGATAACGTATATCCTGATTTTGCTAGTGAACCAAGAAATGTTATATTGTGGTTGTGTGCAGATGACTTCACACCATTCTCTAATGCTGCTTCGCCTTATTCTTGCTGGCCTATATTTCTTACTCCATATAATCTTCCTCTTGAAATGTGCATGACAAGTCCCTAAATCTTTCTAAGTTGTATTATTCTAGGTCTCCATAATTCAAAAGGTTTGATTGATGTCTATCTGAAACCACTGATAGATGAGCTCAAACAATTGTGATTTGAAGGCGTATTGACTTATGATATATCAACTAAGAAAATTTTTGTTATGCGTTCTACTTTAATGTGGACTATTAATAATTTTCTTGCATACGCGATGTTGTCTGGTTGGATGACAGTTGGAAAGCTAGTTTGTCCGCAATGCATGAAAAATAGTAAGACATTCACTTTAAAGCATGACAGAAAAAAATACATGGTTTGATTGTCATTGTCAGTTCTTGCCAATGGAGTATGAATTTAGAAAGATGAAAAATACATTCTGGAAAAATAAGATTGAAAGTGATCCCCCACCTCCGTTACTCACAGGGCATCAAATTTGAGAGAGAGTTTCTCAATTACCTAAAGTTACAAAAGCTTCACCTTCTATACTTTTTGAATATGATGTTGAACATAATTGGACCAAACAAAGCATATTTTGGGAGTTGCCGTATTGGAAGGATAATCTGCTACGACATAATCTTGATGTGATGCACATTGAAAAAAAATATTTTGACAATTTATTTAACACAGATATGGATGTTAAGGGCAAGACAAAAGACAATCCAAAAGCTAGAATGGACATAAAGGAATATTGTAGAGGAAGAGAGTTGTGGCTGCATGAATTAAAAAATGGTAAAATAGTTAAGCCCAAAGCCAGTTTTTCATTCACATTGGATGGGAAACGTGAAATTTGTGAGTGGGTTAAAAATTTGAGGATGCCAGAGGGCTATGCTTCGAATTTAGAAAAGCGGACATGTATGAATGAAGGAAAATTGATAGGTATGAAAAGTCATGATTGTCATGTATTCATGAATACTTTAATTCCTATCACCTTTAGCCTTCTACCCGAAAGGATATGGAAACCAATCACAAAGATAAGTTTTTTCTTTAAAGATTTGTGTTCAGGAAAGTTGCAGGAGAGTAGTTTAGACAGGATGGAGGAAAATATTCCTGTTATTACTACTAAGTTGGAGAAGATCTTTCCATGTGGTTTCTTTGATGTGATGAGCACCTTCCAATTCATCTTGTACAAGAGGCCCGCCTCGAAGGTCCAGTTCAAACAAGATGGATGTATTCATTTGAGAGGTAACATTGAAATATTCACTAGGTTTTTTTTCTCTTTATTAACATGTATAGATATATACATGCAAAAAAATTAACATGCAGAAAAATTGACAATTTCAAGTAAACAATTAAGCAAAGAGGAAAGATTGAAGGATCAGTTGTTCAAGGTCATATTGGGATAGAAAGTGGTAATTATTATTCTTATTACTTTAGGAATGAAGTGTCATGTAGAATAAACATGCTCAATCTCAATGATGAAGGTGATATTGATCCTTTATTTCCACCAATATCAATTTTTAATCAAAATGATCGAGGATCTAAAAAGCGTGGAAAGTGAGGCTTCACTAGTATGAAAATGCAATTAGTTGTAACATATATTTTGCTTAATTGTCCAGAGATTCAACCATATCTCAAGTAAGTGTTAAAAGTATGTTATCAAATTATATACTAAAAGTGTTTATTAACTAACGAAAAATCTGAATGTACAATTATCAACTTGTTCGTAAATACATGGGGTAATGAAACCATCTATACGAGATTTTCTAAATGGCTAACAGAATCTGTAAGTGTGCAAACTTACATTGAATCAATAAGTATTTAATAATGTATTCATGTTATACTAAATTATATTATTTTGAATAACAATATATAGGTTTACGATAAATACTCAAATGTCGAACATTTGTAATTAGTGCAAGAAGTTACACTTGGATCTGAATTTCAAATTCATACAATGTATAAGTATTGTGTCAATTGTTTTAAGTTTCAAACTGAATAAGTTTCTAGGAATAAGAAAATAAATAATAGTGGTGTCTGCATTCAAGGTGATATCGATGATACTGGCCAAACTATTGAATATTATGGTGTCATTCACGAGATTAGTGAAGTGAGGTATTTAGGTTGGCCTAAACAAAAGATCCTATTATTTCGGTGTAAGTGGTTTGACCCATCTAGAGTCACTAAGGTGGACCAACAACATAATATAATTGAAGTTAGGAACCCAGGAAATACAGAAGTTATGATCCTTTTATCATTTCACAAAATGTTAAACAAGTGTATTACGCTCCACATCCACTGCGTAGAGACAAAGCTGATTGGTGGGTTGTTATAAATACTAAGCTTGTGGTAAGAATTGAAATTGGCAATGTCTTAGATGTGGCATACCAACATGATGTTGTAATTGTTCGGCAACAAGTTGATGTTGAATTGAAAACCACACTAGAACATGCTCAACACATATTAGAAGAAGTTTATGATGATGAGATAATGAATATTGAGGAAGAAATAAACGAGGATGAGGAAAACGAATTATTCGATAATGAAAAATGGGATAATAATGAAAATGAAACAACTAAGGAGGAAGAATGAGAGAATGATGGCATTGAAACAAGTGAGGAGGAATAGTAGTAGAATGATAGCTTGTATGTAAGTCAATTTATTTTGCTAATACTAATTTTATTTTATTTATGATTTTTATATATTATCCATGTAAATTTGCATACAGATATCATCACGGGGTGACAATGATAGATCTCGCGAGCATCTTGGAGTTAGCCAGTATAATAGGGCTAAAAAGAATAAGTCCAGGAGACCCATAGATCCTAAGGATATTTCAGGATTTCTTTTTTCTGTGCCAGAGCGCATTAGTCATGATACCCATTTATTGACTGTTCCGTTTGGTACGGTGGATCCTCGGGCATATTATCCTAGTTACCATCGACTAGTCAGTGCTTCCTCTACTTCACAGTCATTTCCTCCACGGCCCTACGAGGACCTACCTTTAGAGGCTATTCATCGAGCATGACCCTTATCGACAGGTAGGATATCGGCTGGTACTCCATCTCTCTCTCCATCTCCTACTGGTACATCTCCTCAACTATCTGTCATGAGAATTAGAAATTCTAGTAGTGAGCAGTCAGATGCTATAACCGGTACGCCTCCATTGACCCAACATTATGTGCATCCTGGTGTATCACCTCCATCTACACATGCATCTAATGCTAGATCAGATGAGACGTTTGACAGAGGGACAGGCTTGGCGGAGTCATAATTGAGCCGGATGAATCATCGTAAGTTTGTTTTGTTATCTATTTGTCACTTTATTTTATTTATTTCTTATACTTTAATATATTATTCATGAACTAACATGTTTATTATGTGTTTTTGTAACGACCCGAACCGTCGTTATTCATAGAGAGCAAAACGTTTGGAGTAACTAGACCCCACTCTCCCGCCAGAGCGGGATGATGCCGCTAAGGCGGCGGCTCTACAGCGGGACACGGAGCGCCAGAGCGGGAGGGTCGGGGGCAGAACTTAAATGATGCGAAGTCTTATTTTCTTCTTTTTTCCAAAGGGCCCGAAAGAGGCAAGGATCACCCTGAGAAACCCTTAAAAGGCTGCTCTAGGCTTGGGAAAGAAGGAGAAAGAGATTTATAGCGGAAGGTTGACGACAACTCGTGGATTCACGGCCAAAATCCACCGTCTCGTTGTCCAGAAACTAGGATTGGAGCTACAATCCCATTGCAACTGCTTGTCACCCAGGTAGGCTAGGTTTACTTACTTAAGTAGTCGTAAATTCGTGCTCACTTCGTAATATATTGATAATTGACGGTAGAATTAATGCTTAGGCCTTCGGGCACCGAAAAAGAGACAGTTGTACATGTACCTAGTTGCTAAATATGATGTGTACTGTGGGGAAAAGACTTGTCCTATGAACTAGGGTTAGATGAAGATTCAACTTCTAGTTTTGTGTTGTATATGCTTGTTAATGGCCCTATTGAATGGGTACATAATTGGGAATAGAGCAACATGAATCGAAACTAATGAGACAATTAAGTATGGATAATTACATGCCATGAACATGTTACTTGATTGTGTGACTATATGACTGTTTATTATAGGTGTTATTGTGACTGTGGTTGTGCTGACTGGATCGAGTGTCACGTTCTGATATATATATTGGATCGGGTATCACTTTTCGACACATATATAGGACCGGGTGTCACATTCTGACACATGTATATTGGATTGGGTGTCACGTTCCGACACACTAACAGTTTGGGTGTGGGTTTCATGAGAGGACCACTGTGATTATTACATTCATGTCTACTTGTCGTTGATATGGAAAAACTGTATGTTGCTCCTGAAATGACAATTGAATTATGTATCCTGTATATGTGTTTACCGTGTTGTAATTAATTGGTTATATTTCGTTTACCGGAATTAACTGTGAATGATCATACCCAACCGGTATATGGTATGGTCAGTGGAGACGGAGGGTCCAGATGTTACTATCGAGAAGTTTGTGTGTGTTCTTAACAATGAGAAGTGGGGTACTGTTCATGATGCAAAAGTAGTTAGGTCCTACCTTGGGCTAGGAATTCGTATTCAAAATGGTTAGCGACCCTTGGTAGAGTATACTAGGTGGTTCAGGGCTGAAGAGTGGCGCAGCAGAAGCGTGGACATATCGTGAGTGGTTGGCCAGTTTGGTAGTATTTGTATTCGGGAACTTCTCCATGAGATTGAAAGGATAAAATATGATAAAAAACAGAGCGAGGTAGGGTGATAAAGACGAGGATCAGAGTCAAGTGTACTAGTATGCATAAGGTATTCAGAAAGGGTGAAGGCAGGAGGACAAAGGTTGGGGGGTGTACTTCTTATTGCATGTTTCCTGTTGGTTGATTTCTGTTGACACCCAATTTTGACCGACCTATAACCCTTTCGGAAGTGCTCTTCGATTAAATATGTATTTTTTTAACGTATTTCGGGTTTAAAATTTTAATCGTTTTTGTCTAAAAATTATTTATTTTCGCATACGTATTTCATAATTTGCCAGAATGATTGGAGTTAAATTAAATTATTATGTTTATCGATAGTTAAACTCGAAATAATTATTTTACTTAAATGTTTAATATTTAGATGTGTATAATTTATATGAAAATATTATAATATGCATAGTATCTTATTAATCGAATAACATTTCCTTAATTTCCCTCCAAATCATTTAAATTTCAACCCATTCTATTCCAATTCATTTAAATCCTAGCCCTCTTTCTATCCAATTTCATTTTGATTTCAGCCTCTTATTTCAATGTAATTGCAATTTTAGCCACTAGGATCATTGCAATTCTAGCCAACTCAATCCAATTTCATTTTCAATTATAGCCAATCCGATTCCAATCATAGAGAATCTTATTCTTTCAATCATGACCGTCCGTATCATTCTTTTAATCGTGACCCTTTATCTATTTTAATTCAACGGATGAGATTAAACCCTTGACTTCTTTCCTATTTCAATCTAAAAGAAGACCAAACCTTAAAGAAAAATTGCATACTCTTTTCCTCTCTCTCCAAAACCGCCGCCCCTCTCTATCTCTCTCTTCTCACATTGCTCCTCCGGCGAGACCATCCCTCGCCGGTGAGAGCTTTCCATCTCCCGTCTCCCCGCACTTTTTTCTCCTCCACCGCCCCCTATCCATCTCCGCTGTCTCGTTGCGAGCTCCAGCGAAACAACAACCGGCGAGCGACTCTAGCAGCAGCTAGCCACCGGCGAGCAGCCACGCAGCAACTCCAAGCAGCCGCCGGCAAGAAGCGAACCCAGCAGCTCCGACGCCTCCTCTCTCCTCTCATTCCGATGAAGTAACAGCAACAACCGCCAACAGCCGCGAAGGCCAGCCAGCGAGGGCCAGCGCCACCCCACCTTTCTCCCTCCGCTTCCCCTCCTCTGCTCTTTTCCGGCGAGGAGGACCTCTCCGACCAGCGAAGGTTCCGGCGAGCAGCTGCGGATGAAAGCAGCAACGCCGGCGAGAAACAGCAGCCGCAACCAGCGAGCTCCAGCAGCATCGAGCTACGACGGAGGCCCTGTTGTCAAGGATATCGAGTTTATTAAAGACGGATCTTAACAGATCCGTCCAGGTTCATTCCTTTGTTCGATTCATTATTTAAACTTTTTAATTTAATTATGAAGTTCATGAATTTTAAGGTACATGTTTGCTTTGTGGGAAACCATTAACTATTGTGAGAATTTCACATATTCTCTGTTGCTTTCTGAATTTCTAAACTGATGTCTCCGATCAAAATGTTATGATATATGTTTGAATTTGCTGGAGCTGTTGATTTTCCTTGATTCACTTTCGTTTGCCATCTTTAGATTGTGGTGACTTGTTTATTATGGTATTTAGTATTAGTATAATTACTGATTAATTTTTTCTTTCCCCCAATCATCGACACTGTTTTCCTTCCCTGAAATAAATAAAATCCGTGCCTTATCTTACCGATTTAATTATGGTAATTTTGATTCACTGGTATATTTACTGGTTTTAGTGTTTTGGGTATATAAATTATATGGCTAGATATGTCCAAATGGATCTGTTTATATTGATATCAAAGGCTTAATGTTGGCTTCATTATGAACAAATTGCGGGTTAATAGCTTTGTACTTAATTGTATATGGCAAGTAGATATTAAATCTGTTATTTTATCACTATTTTGACTTGTTGTGGGCTGTATATTTACTTTCTTTCCTTTAAGGTAGTCGTCCCACTTTGGCTTGATTTTATGTGATTTCTGCTAATTGATTCGTGCTTCCTTAATTAAAATTGGCAGATTTCTTATTTGTTTATATTTGGTAAAATAAATCTGACATTTTTTTTTGAATAAGGAAAATAGTATCTCATTAATTGCCCCCCCCCCTAAAATTATTTCTTTTCCTTATTGTTGTGCCCTCTCATCTAGTATATAAACATGCTCTTAACTCTTTATTTCACACGCTTTAGCAATAAGAAAAACACACTGGAATACGCTTACACATTCTAACAACTTGCAAAAACACCTTCTACTCTTGAAAAGAAAATAAGAACTCTAGAAAAGCTTCGGATCATCCTTTGTAGTATTGTTGTGTTGCTGTTTCTGTGGATACTTCTTTAAAACACTTAATTGCTGATAAATATTTCTGCTTGATTGGTTAGTGCTTTCTTCATTAATTTAAATTTCGTTTTGCATCATCTACTGTGAATATTATTTTATGTTTGAAACAAATAAAAGGGAAGCATACGGGTCAGTTCTCTTCTCCTTTCTTGATATGTGTGATGTTATATATGTAATGTCATATTCGTTGTTTTGTTATGTTTGCTTCTTGAATTAATGTAGGTGTGTCCAATTCTGCTTGTATACCTTAAAATAAATAATATTATGTGTCCTTTGCGCTATACTTGTGTTGTATTGCTTCTTTTCGTTTAGCAGGTTTTGAGTGCAAGATTTGAAGAGTCGCCTAGGAGGGGATTCCGGACAAGATTAATTGTGCTTAAAAATTTATGTTTCAATTCCGTATACCTTGTTCATTTTTCTTCATTCGGTTTGTAATAACTTGTAAACTTTAACACTCTAAATATATATATGATATATTTGGGGGGATCGCCTAAAGGGGGAGGGGACATACGTGCTAATTGTTTCTTTTCCTTTTTAGCGTAGTTTATTTTGTTATGTGTGGTTGCCATAAAATTTGCCTATGTTGCTTAAATCGTAAATTATGCAAGCATATTATAATATATCTTAATATTGGCTTAAAATCAACCTTTGTTCATACCTTTATCAGATTAACCAACTTATCATGAATATGTGTTAAGATTTATTATGACCTTGAACTCTTAGAACCTTTCCTCGCATGCTAATATTGTTAAAATTCAATAATAATAATTAGACACCGTGCATATAGGTTTCCTAAATAATATTATAATTTTCAGCATGTTCATACTTAGAAATCATGCCTATAGGTTATAGATTTGATTTTATTTATTTAGAATATCATGTCTATAGGTGTTATGCAATATTTTGACTTTCTCAATCTATAGGTGTTATAGATTTGATTTTATTTATTTAGAGTAGCATGCCTATAGGTGTTATGCAATATTTTGACCTTCTCAATCACCTAGAGATCATGTTCATAGGTATTATTAATTTCCAGCATGCTAATGACTGAAGTAATATAACTTAATTTTTTCACTGTTTTAACCATGTTAAATAATTAAATAACATTCTTTTTACGAATTTTCTGCCACTGTTCTATAAAAAAAATAAAAATATTTTCTGATCATTTAGAGTAAATCAATTAATTTTCAGCGTGTTATATAACTGAATTAATTCTGTTACGCATTCCTTTGCCACTGTTTTGCGACATTTTAGTTACTGGCACTTAAAAGATAAAATCAATAATGTTTTCTCTGCATATTAATCTGCTCGACATAATCAATTATGCATTACAACAATTCATTCTGTCATTTAAAATTAATTGATAATTAATTTCTGCATCTGCTACTTTAAATACATGCTACCCATATGATCAACATGCTTAATTATTAATTTTCTGCATTGTAATAACTGTTTTGCCACTTTTTATTAACTAATATACAATTCATGCATGCTATATTTACTCGTCTTCCCCTGATTATAATTTAACTAAAATAATTAATTTATGTACTGTGATTAATTATTGCCTCCTAGGAATAAATTAATAAATCAGTTCTCTACTTGATGTTTAAGACTGCCCTATTTCAGGTTAATTATTAATTAAATCAATCTTTTGCCCTTATAATATCATTTGTGCTTTAATATTGTTTAAATATTAGTTAGTGTGTTTGTATGCTCACACACCTAGCATGAGACCTTTCACGATTATGTGTGTTTGCAAGCATGTTAATTAAAATCTGGAGGTCAACATGAGACTACGTGCTAAGTGCTATCCAATGTGTTTTGCTTGGTGTCTAGAGGACCTAATTAGGAGCCTACATTTTTATTTTATTCTAAAACCTCCCTAGTAGTAGTCCAATGCCTCTTGGACATTAAGCGGGGACGATAGGCACCTTTCAGGACGTTATGCATGCGGAAGGTGGGGTAGGGGTAGTTAGGCCCTTACGGAAATGATGAAAATCGATTCGGGCTTAAAATGACAAACATTTGTTTTGTCTTTCTGAATATTAAGCTGACCGATAATAAGCCGAGCGCTGATCTGTAAAGTATATTGGTTTCCATGGTCTCCCTTTCCTTTTTCCCTTTTATTCGTTTTATAATTATAACTGTTTGGGGTAGCTTAATAACAAACTATTTTCTCCTATCTATTTTGTTTAATTCTGTCTTCTCGCTTATCTTTTTAATTGTTTACATGATTAATATTTGTTTAGTGTTTAGTTATTATATCACCTAGTGATCATGTTTAAATTAAATAATCTATAAATGAAGTGACCTTAACTGCTACTCGTAACCCCCACATAAATTGCATGAGATACGGCCGGGACCCACATTTATGGACCTCGATGGATGCTTAACACTTTCCCCTCGAGGTAATTTGAACCCTTAACCGATCTCTGGTACGTTGACCCTTTAGTTAGATTAGTTAGGTTAGATAGGTGCCCTAACGCGCCTCAATTCGTTAGGTGGCGACTCTTCAATCACCCAAAACCCGAAAAGAGTTGTTAGGTCGTGCACCAAAATCCATTTTTTGCGAAAAATGGGGTGCGGAAATTTCTTTATATTATGTGGGGGTATTTGGTTGACCGATGATGCCTACCAGTACGTGTGGTTTGTACTGATACTATTCTTGCTATGACTTTTTGGCATAGTTTAGTTGCAGGGTCAGTGATGTTTCATAGGTGAAGAAGAAGACAATCTCCAACAACTTCTACTCTTTCTTTCCGGTGGTGGGAGCTGTGTCATTAGTTACCATATTTTATACTTTGTAATCTTATAAGCTCTTGTACCTGTTTAGACTAGATCTCTGGGGGTGTTAGTTATTTCACGAATTTAACCTTGATGTTTTAAAACTCTTTATTACGATGAAAATCATATGGATTTCCTTTTATCTCCAGTTTTCCTAATCTTCTGCATGTTTTAACCGTTTGAGAAATCAAGATTTCTCCTACTTAGGTGTTAGAGTAGATGCCCGCACAACCCAGTGAGTTGGGTCGTGACAAATTGGTATCAGAGCCTAGGTTACCAGTCTCCCAGTACAAGAGCAAATGTGGAATAGACTCCGGCAGATTGGTGTGTTGACGTCCACATCTAATTTTCAGGAAGCTATGAAGCATTCTAGGAAGTCGTCCCATTTCTTCTCTCCTTCCATCCGAGTTGTCGCTTGTGGTATGAGTTGAGTCCAATTGGTATCTTCCGATTCCAATTGGTATCTCAACAAAGTGAATCGGACGCCGTAGTCACGGCTGAAGGGACACAAGCAAGGTAAATTGGAATCGAGAAGGTTCCAATGGGTATCTGGCCTTAGAGGCTGTATAAATGCATGGATGATCAGCTAATGGTCATCCATGAAGCGAATTAATTAAAAAATTTGACTTGCTTGTGTGATGTAGCTTGAAACGGTGAATGTGTGAATTTTATTGTATGAATAACTGCTGGTGTGTAAAGTGTATTTTCTTGGATGCTATGATATGATTATGCGCACAATGTTGCATGTCTGGGTTTGAATGTGTGCAATATACTTTCCTGAAAGTTTGAAATTATGTGAGCTATGATATGCTTATGAGGGGGAATGCCACTTTTTAGTTGCGTATGGACTTACCGGTTATAAAGAGGGTAAGGGAAATGAGCGACTTGTGATTGTAGGGAAACTCCGATTTCAGGACAGTCGGGATTGGTCGGGAACCATGTAAGAAAAAGGGCGATTATAGTATAATAGAGAAATTTGTTGTTATGAAAGGTTCCCTTGACGTGTGTCGCAACCGATTATAAATCGTGTGATTAATAGGCATATCCAGGAAATGTGCATACTTGTTGTGCTGGATTGGTGGGAAGGGGTTCTGGAGTGTATACCGCTGGGTTGACTCGGGGTGGACAATGACTATCCTAGTTAAGAGGGTTGTCCTAAATGCTTAGTTATGGCCTTGGGAGGCAATGAAAAACTCTAGAAACGGGGAGCACCCCCAGGAAATTGTTGTCTAAGGAATTGGTCCCGTTGGAGCCGCTGGGGCGGGATGATTCTCGCCAGAGCAGAAAGTCCCACCAGAGCGGAACAGGGCGAGACAGAATCTCATCTCTGCCTCCCCTGTTTTTCCCCTATTTCGTCTATGAACTCCGAATCGTGTATAGGCTAATTCCCGCAATCTAACCAGTACTTAACAACAAAACACTAAGTTAAAATCACCTAGCATTTAAATATTGGCTATGAAAATAGTAAAACGAGCACTTGACAGTGGGGGCTGAGACTGGGTAGGAAGGGTGTCGTCGGCCTCATCATCTTCCCTCTTTTGTCATCCGCCTCAGCAGCTGCTTGACTGCTACCGCCCCGTCCATCTTCCTTTTCTTTCTTCCTGAGGTGGAAGCCAACCTGATCAAAAGAGGATTAAAAATGAGATCCATAAAAAGTACCTCATCAGTATCTAAGAGTGACACCCCCGCCCACTTGCACATCACCGTCACCCGTCCAGGCAGGAAGAATGCCTTCTTATTTCCCCTGTAGAACATCTTCCACTCGGATATGATTTGAGCTCCCACATTCAGTCTGATCCCCTGCATAGCACAAGCCACCACTAGAGCCCGGGTAAAGGTCACGTCGGTACGGTTGCCCAACGGACGGATCCTCATAGATACCAGGTGCAACCACCTCTTAGCATCTGGGACCAGTGAGTACTGGTGATGCCCTCAGTAATAGCCCAGTAAACCTGTTCCCAGCGCGCAACCTCGACCAGTGTCTCCCGCAGCCAACAGAAATCCATCTCCCTCAGTTTGGCCTCGTACTCTGCGTTAGGAACCTTTGCACCTCGAGCACCTCATTGATGAAATGAGTGCTCAGGAGATGTCAACTCCTCAGATGCAGATGGTGGGGTGAGGATCGTCCTAGCGAATAGTAGGAAGAATGGTGTAGAACTCCCACACCCAGCCGGAGCGCGCAGCAGGGTGAGCCTCTGTCTGTGGGCCCCAACCAAACTCCATCAGCCGGGCATGGAAGGTGAGTGCTTTCTCCGCTATGCCCAGCAGGTGGAAACCCCTCTCGCACAAGAACTTGGTGTTCCGGTGATCGTGGTGTCTCTCCCGACTTACAACATCGGGGAACCGGACAAAATGCAAGTTTCCCTCATTTATTTCAGCCATAGTTGGACAAGCCTGCAAAAATTCATTAAACGTACACATTAGGACTCCACGAAATTAGTCAATACCGGCTAAGAGGGGGAAATATTCTATTTGAAGTGGCAAGGGCCACCGCCCCACTGAAATCCCGCCACAGCACCCCCCCAACCCGCGCTATAGCGGGATGAATTCCGCCACAATGGGATGAAGGAGGCCGCTATAGCGGGATGAAGGCCGCCAGAGCGGCCTTCATCTGGGACGAACTCCAGGGCGCAGTCATGGCGCCCCTCCGCCCCAAAAACCTCATTTTTAACAGATTTTTCATCAGATCAGAGTATCCAAAGTACCCTAGTACCTAAATATGCAACTATTCTAGCAATACAACCTCTAAATGGTGCCCGAATCCAAGTTTTACACCAATAAACTATTCAACTTCCCCCACCCATTTCGGAATCGTTTCGACTGTATTTTCGCGAAATTCTTACGCTCAGAACGTTGTGGAGACGTTGTGAACGTAAGGGAAGTGTCCATGCTACATTTTTCTAGCAAATCAAGCAACCTATGTTCACATTTTTGAAAACTACCCAAGGCCATTCTAACCGATCGTTTAACGTCATGTAATCGTAGTTAAGTAAGTAATAAAGTAATTAGAGTGGGGAACAAGAACATTACCTTAAGATCGACGTTCGGAGCAAAGCAAAGCGTTTTGGGGAGCTTGAAAGCAAGGGTGGAAGGAAATGGGGAAACCATTCCCCTTTCCCCTACTAAACTGACCCCGATCTCTCGCCTTAGGGGGATATCCCTCGCCACAGTGGCCTCACCTCAGCCGGAATCCCTGGCGCTCTGGCAGGGTCAGGCTAGGCAACCGACGTGTCTCTTTTATCCGTGTGTTGCATCGTTCCCCAAACCGGTTCTCTAGGTAAAGACCCTTTCATGCGTAAAACTTGGGAACCACTATCTTTCGTTGTTCCATAACGGGCCAACCCATTATTTCCAAAGTACTCCAAATTAACTCGTGCTTACTCATCCGCTTGTCGTTCGGGGATGAACTAGGGGTAAATTGGTATATATTGTAATGATCCGAGCCGTCATTATTCATGGAGAACAAAACGTTGGGAGTAAATGGACCCACTCTCCCGCCAGAGTGGGATGATGCCGCTAAGGCGGCGGCGCACCAGTGGGACAGGGAGCACCAAAGCGGGAGGGTCGAGGGGTAGAAATTAAATGACGTGAAGTTTTATTTTCTCCTTTTTACCTAAGAGCCAAAAAGAGGTGAGGATCACCCCGAGAAACCCTCAAAAGGCTGCTCTTGGCTTGAGAATGAAGAAGAAAGAGATTTCTAGAGTAATGTTGATGACAACTCGCAGATTCTCGGCCAAAATCCACCGTCTCGTTGTCTGAAAATGAGGATTGGAGATACAATCCCGTTGCAGCTGCTTGGCGCCCAGGTAGGCTAGGTTTACTTACTTGAGTAGTCGTAAATCCGTCCTCACTTCGTAATATATTGATAATTGACGGTAGAATTCATGCTTAGGCCTTCGGGTACCGACAAAGGGACGGTTGTACATGTACCTAGTTGCTAAATATGATGTGTACCGTGGGGGAAAGCCTTGTCCTATTAACTAGGTTTAGATGAAGGTTCGACTTCTAGTTTTGTGTTGTATATGTTTGTTAATGGCCCTATTGAATGTGTACATGAATGGGAATAGATCAACATGAATCGAAACTAATGAGACAATTAAGTATAGATAATTACAAGTCATGAACATGTTACTTGACTGTGTGACTATATGACTATTCATTATGGGTGTGATTGTGACTGTTGTTGTGCTGACTAGATCGGGTGTCACGTTCCAACACATATATTGGATCGGGTGTCACGTTCCGACACACTAACAGTTTGGGTGTGGGTTCCATGAGAGGACCACTGTGATTATTACATTCATGTCTACTTGTAGTTGATATGGGGAAACTGTATGTTGCTCCTGAAATGATAATTAAACTATGCATCATGTATATGTGTGTTTATCGTGTTGTAATTAATTGGTTATATCTCATTTACCGGAATTAACTGTGAATGATCATACCCCACCGGTATGTGGCATGGTCAATGAAGACCGAGGGTCCAAGTGTTACTATCGAGGAGTCTGTGTTCTTAACAATGAGAAGTGGGGTAGTGTTCATAATGCAAAAGTAGTTAGGTCCTACCTTGGGTTGGTAATTCCTATTTGAAATGGTTAGCGAGGCTTGGTAGAGTATACTAGGTGGTTCAAGGCTGAAGAGTGGCGCAATATAAGCGTGGACATGTCGTGAGTGGTTGGCCAGGTTGGTAGTAGTTGTATTCGGTAACTTCTCCATGAGATAGAAGGTTTAAGCTATGATCAAGAATAGAGCGAGGTAGGGTGATAGAGACGAGGATCAGAGTCAAGTGTACTAGTATGCTTAAAGTATTCTGAAAGGGTGAAGGCAGGAGGACAAAGGTTGGTGGTGTACTTCTTATGGCATGTTTCATGCTGGTTGATTTCTTTATATTATGTGGAGGGTATCGGGTTGAACGATGATGCGTACCAGTACGTGTGGGTTGTAGTGATACTACTCTTGCTATGCCTTTTTGGCACAGTCTGGTTGCAGGGTCAGTGACGTTTCATAGATGAAGACGAAGACAATTTCCAACAGCTTCTACTCTTTTTTCTTGGTGGTGGGAGCTCTGTCATTAGTTACCATATTTTATACTTTGTAATCTTAGAAGATCTTGTACCTATTTAGACTAGATCTCTGGGGTGTTAGTTATTTTACAAATTTAACCTTGATGTTTTAAAACTCTTTATTACGATGAGAATCTCATGGATTTCCTTTTATCTTTAGTTTTCCTAATCTTTCGCATGTTTTAACCGTTTGGAAAATCTAGGGTTATCCTACTTAGGTGTTAGAGTAGGTGCCCGCATGGCCCGGTGGGTTGGGTCGTGACAGTTTTTCATGTTGAATCCTGCAAAGGATGCTGCCCGAGCTTTAAAAAGTTTGTTAGAAGACTTTTTACACAGGCTAATCACTCTTGGAGCAAGATCCCAAATAGTATACGTCAGACAATGTTTAATAAATTTAAGGTATTTATTTTTTAGTTAAGTTTAATAATTTTAGTATACTTTACTTTTTTTTTACTCTCTAACGCTATTTAATTTTTTCCAGACAGTGTGTACTTGGAAACCGAGGTACAATATGGTCATTGCGACCACATTTGAGAGCAGGGCATCCGCGAGACTAACTAGATGGCTAAAGAAAGTCCAGTATACTGATCAACGTCCGGGTTGGATGTTGCCTCATGTTTTTGATGAATTGCGCCAGTATTGGAACAAAGATAAGTTCAAGACAATGTCCGAACAAGCCAAAAATACTAGAGTCAGTCTTAAGGGTGACTCGTTGCATACCGGAGGTGCAAAGAGCGTTGGAACAATTACAAGAGAGATGGTAAGTTCTAATTAAATTTTTTAAATAAATCATTAATCGATTAATATCAGTATAATTTTCCTTTTTTATTTATAGGAAAAAAAAATGGGGCACACTCCCCTTGAACCGGAGGTTTTAAGAGGACTAATGTGAAGAAGAAAGAAAATCAGTCGGATTTGGATGTGTGGGTGGAGGAAAGGGTCGAACAAACTTATGTAAGTTATTTAATATGAATAATGAATATGAATAGTGAATATATATATATATATATATATATACACACTTTGATGCTAATTTTTATTTTTAATATGCAGAAAGTGTATCATCAGTACGTGAATGTGAATCTAGATAGTTCAGTCCAAATGACACCTGAAATGTCCCCTCAAATTTGGACAGAAAAAGTGGTAAGGGGGACACACAAGGGTAGAGTTTATGGTCGAGGCTCTCAAAACGATGTACGACGACTCCAGTCAGGCTTAGAAGGTATTGGATTGTCACGTCAATCCGACGCACTTGACTGTGTTCAGATTGCTGCTATGTTGGATCATATAGCAAAACTTACAGCAGCACTACAGAGTCTGAGCGAAGAAGAGTAGTTGAACAAGAAAGCATGAGTGCGACCATTCATCGAATCAAAGAACAAATGCTGAACCTCGCTTGTCGACCTGCTACATCGTCTTCTGTCAAGGGTGCCGATGACGAGAGTGAGGGGGGATGATGATTTCATAGATTGCACCCCCAAATTAGCTTTTGTCTCCTAAGTTTATGAACTTTTTTAATTTTTGAAATGAATTTTGAAAGACTTTATAAGTCTTTAAATTGTGATTTGGCTATTTTTGAAGATTAATTTAAGTTTGTTATTTTATATTTTATGTAGCATGTTTATTATGTGTTTTGTTTGATTGGGCTGAATTGATTTGAATTGAATTTACAGGTGGGCAGCAGAAACTATCAGTTTCTATTGTAAAAAAAATGCAGAAACACGACGAACAAGGTGGTTTTGTCCGTCGCTTTTCTGCATTTTTTAAAAAAAATCCCAAAAAAGCGACAGATAGGGTCATTTAGTGGGTCGCTTTTCTCGGTTTTTGACAATATAATTTCCAGAAAAGCGACGGATTGCGTCGCTTTTCAGAATTTTTTTTAAAAATAAAATCAAAGAAAAGCGACGGACAACGTCTCTTTGTCCGTCGCTTTTCAAGATCATAAAAAATGAATAATTAAAAATACACGACGGACTGCGTCGCTTTCTGAAAATTTAAAAAATAAAAATAATAAAAAAGCAACGGATGGCGTCTCATTATTCAAGAAAATAAATTATTTTTTTTAAAAAAAGAACGCGACGTTGTCCGTCGCTTTTTGAAAAGCGTCGAGCCAAAAAGCAACGAACTTGACTGCGTCGCTTTTTCGTCGATTTTGACCAAAAAAGCGACACAGTCCGTCGCTTTTGATCGTCGTTATTCGCCAATTTTTTAGTAGTGAATAAAAATATAGTAATTTTGTTAAGAAATACACCGAACCCTTCTCAAAGAACTAGTCTAAATAGGAACAAAAGGTTCTAAGAGAATACCAAGTAATAAAATAAGACAACTTCTACCATAAGGAAAGAGGAGTAGAAGTTGTCGTAGATCATCGTCTTTACCTATGAAACATCACTGATCCTTACAACCAGATTATGCCAAGTGGCATTCAAGAGTAGTATCAGTACAAACAACACATATTGGTAGGAAAATTCAACACATAATATTATATAAATAACCAGAAGAAGAAATACAACTTGAAACTACACAACCTCGATCCTTTAGCCACAACCATTACTTTTAGTGATACTACCTTGAAACTCATACACTCTATCTCAAGTCTCACTACCACATTCCGCTGCCAACTCCATCACTAGAAGCCAATCTACCCTTCATATCTTGTCATGACCTGACCTACTATCACACTAAGAATTCCCAAGCCTACCTTTTAGGTTGTCCTAAATCTTTCCAAGTTTATTTGGTATTCCAAACACCACACGTACCACACTTTAAAGTTTCTTTCCAACCACCCTGACCCTTGATCACCTTGATTCTATTCCTTTTATTAGAAATGTTTCAAATCACTTTAACAAACATATACAATCCAAGTAACTAAATTATTCACCAGACCTCCGATTATCAGCCTGACCTAGAAGCCATATGAGACATATCTAAACCATCTCCACAACCCATACATGATTCGATCTCACCTTTCAAGTAAATCGAACCACTCATGGATCTTTACGACATCCATTATAGTGTTCAACATGCAAATTCAATCTACACCAGAACCATCCCTGCATTAAACACAATAACTCGGTCACTCAAAGACCAACATGGAATAAATATAACGTAATAAGTAAATTCTATCCACTCAAAAAACCAATACATAGAGACCAATCAAACTTGTACTAGGCGTGGTACCTGAGCCAATCACATAATATATTGTATCAGGCATGGTACCCAAGCCAATTGATGATATGTATCAAGCGTGGTATCTCAGTCAGTCAAGAGATATTCTATGTTAGGCGTGGTATCCGAGCCAACCAATAATATGTACCAGGCATGATACCGAGACAATTAATGAATCACATATACCTCACAATCACAACCACAATGAATACAATCACACTTATAAAATTAAAAGCAATTGAGACAAGATCATCGCATGAGATTGATAACAAAATATTATTCACATTCATTCTTTTATTTTCTGAACATGCATTACACAAGCATTATATATGAAAAGTCATCATGCATATATATAGACATAAATAAATAAAACTTGATGTTGGACACTATCATGAGTACACAATCATTTCCAGAAATCTCCTTCCCTAACTCCATGAATTGGTACCCTTCTTGTTTATCCCATTTTCCTTTATTGCAACAAGTCCTAAAATTCTGCTATGACCCGATAATTTCCTAACACTTAATCATTACAAATACCATCAAACACCTCAATACGATTTTCCAAGATCAAAGAACCATAAAATAGATAAACATCGCTAGTCATTTTCTTAAAAATGAATAGATCTCTTTACTTGTATGACTTAGATGTCTCGTATTTTCTCGAAAAAGTGATTCTATTAATTCTCACCATAGACAACAATCATTAACACATCTAATTATTTAGACTCCGTACTCGCAGGCCTATACATGAGTTCTCTCGTCAATCTACAACTTATTGTGAGTGAAATATAGGTCTAACTACTCTTTTAAGTCTAGCCTACTTGGATGTCAAACATCTGCTGAAGAAGTCTACACACAAACTTCTGATTTCGTGGAGGCGAATCCTGACGTGAGAAGGCTTGAAATCTGTTATTTTTGACCCCCTTGCACTGGAATCCCTCATCTCCATGTTTCTCAAGTTTGGAGCAACTTTTGGAGGGTTTTGGAGTAACCCTCGTCTACTTTACCACTTAAGAGGAGGAGAAAAATTAAAAGAATCTATATTTTTGAGTTTCTATTCCGTCTAACCCGCTATAGTGGCTGTCATGCTGCTATAGTGTGCCACCATAGCGAGAAATATTCCCGCTATGACAGAATGAAGTCAGATCGGATCAATTTTAGATTTTGAATTTTTTTTCATGTTATCCCAAATTTAAATTGACTGAGTATTTCGAAAGTTTTCAAAATTTTGAACGAGGTACCTTTTGAAAAATTATGGAACAGATCATTATATACTAGGTAATGTTGGGATTGAATTTTCTAAAAATTTAAAAAGTATAAAAAGTGAATATGAACCCGTTCACCCATCATGTGATATCTTAAATAGATGCATCTATGAGATGCTCACATGAGGTTTATTGTCAACATGCAGTTTGCCACATAAGTTTCATGCTCAATATAAATTGAATTGACAGCATAGTTTATAAATCGTGTAATCAAGACAATTCATCTTGATAATATTGATTTATATCCATGCTGATTTGACATTAAATACCTTTAATATATAACTAAATCATTGATTATGAGAACAAAGCTTCATGTGTCGGTCTGAAATATGATATTGCATACATCAATATTTATATGCATCAGACCAATAAATTATAGTCAGTTCCCCTCTCTCAATTGATTTAGGATCAAAAATTAAATAATTACATCTATTATTTTTGGTATGCAGTATATCATTAATGAATTTACCATAACACACAAAGATGAAATTTCCAAAAGAAGATTGGAGACATGTTTTAGTTGGGAGGAAAAAAAAAGTAAATAAGAAATATGTTGTGAATTATCATATAATCCTCATTCAAAAAATAATTCAAGTCCATACATAGAAGCATTTGCTGATCCAAAATTCATCTCATATCTAATGTCCTAGAAGGTCAACGTTTATCATATACATGAGGCATGATAGACCAATCGATCTCAACTGCAATAATCCTTGAAAAAAAAGAGAAGAGAAACAAATGATTACAATGAGGAGACAATGTGCTCTTGAAGATCCTACAACATAACACTTTATGAAACCTCAAGGGAGGTTCAGATACCTGAAAATAATGAAGTGATGCAATCTCAATAAGTTATGTCGCATTGTGAATCAATATAAAATAATATCTTATCGACAACATCTTTGATACAATATAATGCGCAATATTGTAAAAGATTGTGAAGATTTGTAATTCTACGACATAAAGCTTGTTTGACTTATAGTCTAAACATCAGAAAATGTCATGCTTTAAAATTAATAAATATTGTCACTGAAATAATACATCTTGATAAGCATAGAATTTATTTGACTTGCAGTCAAGACACCAAAAATGTCATGTTTTAAATATTAATGGATATTGTTACAACTTATCTTTATGGTTCACTTAATAATGAAATATATATAATTTTTTTAGAAGAATTTAAAATGCCTGAAGCATATAGTTTAAAGTTTCAAAAAATGTACTCAGTTAGATTATAAAGATCAGTATATGGTCTAAAACAATTAGGACGTATGTGGTATATTCACCTAAGTGAATACTTGATAAATGAAGGTTATATAAGTGATACAATTTGTTTTTGTATTTTTATTAAGAAAACAATATCATAATTTGTTATACTTGTTATTTATGTTGATGACATAAATCTCATTAGAACTCTATAATAAGAGGTTCTTAAGGCAATTGAGTATCTTAAAAAAGAATTTGAGATTTAATCTTGGAAATATAAAAAATTTCTTGATCTATAAATTGAATATTTGGTAGATGAGATCTTTATCCATCAAGTAGAGAATGCGTATAACTGAAATCAGTAATGCATTTCATCTAAAAAAGAAGAAGACATATTTCTATATTTACTAACAAATTGATTTTAAATATTCATTTAACCCTTAATAAAACAATTTATAACCACATAAATATTTATCACTTATTTTAGATCAGAAATTACATTTTTTTTTATTATATAAATTTTATGTCAAATCAAACCACATTATAATTTTCACATTATAACATATAACCTTTCGTGGATAAGAATATTGGACAAGTTTTTTCAATTCTTCTTCTCCATTGGCCTTGATGGACAAAACCAAATCTTGAAAACAGGGGCTAGAGACACAAAGCAGCTCGCAAACAAAAAGCCTGGAAAAGTGTGAGAATCACATTACTACATTTATACTCATTCGATGCCTATAAAAGTATTCATTAAAGTAAATTTAGAATCCCAGTGCATTGTCATTGCTTCACAACAGTACAATTATTTCTTCAGGTGGCCACCAACTGTTTGAAGAAATGCCTGAAGATGGTTTCACTCATTTTGACACCGACCCATTTGAGTTTTTCACCTATTCCTACTCTAATCGTCATAAATTCCCAAAAAAGACTTCACTGCAGAAGAAAAGCTGCCATTTTTAATCTTGTATTGGGAAAAAATATGGGGTCTTTTTGGGTTTTTAAGAAGCTTAGCAAGAAAAGAGTTGGGGATAGTGCATATTGCTTGTGTAGGAAAGGGTTGGGAAGTGAAGGGGATATGGAGTTGGAAGAGGAAATTTTGGCTTTCATGGAGATATCTGAGAACCCAAATGTTTTTCCAACAAGGAAAGAATTGGAAAAAGCTGGAAGAGTGGATTTGGTGGAAGCTATAAAGAACAGAGGAGGATGGTTTTCGTTTGGTTGGGACTCTGAGGATGATGACACTAACACTGTGAATGTTAATGTTAATGAGGTTGAGACTATGGAAATGGATTTTGACATTGAGGAGTTTCATGAAAGAGTCAAGAGTTGTCAAAAGAGCGATTTATTACATGAGAATGAAGCTCATTTTTCTGGTTCTGAAGATTCTAGTTCTTCTCAGCCCGCCTCGTCCTCTGGTAGATCGATGTGAGGTTCCTTACACCGAAATGTGCTTTCTTTTAGTTATTTTTATTGTTTTGCTTTTGGTATGGACCTTTCCCGCGTGAATCCGGATTAGTTGGCAAGTAGACTCTGGATACATGATGCTTAACTTTTATGTTATGTTCGCTATTGTGGATATAGAATTGTGATTGTTCTGCCATTTTGCAATTTTACTAAATCTTATCTTGATATATGTGATTCTTTATCCGACTCAACTTTCGTCATTAGTCACTGGCTTAACACTTGCCTTCTACATGTAAACAAAAATAAAAGCTTTCCTTCCTTTCTTTTACTATTCCCACCAAGCTCCGAAGGTTGTTTGTTTGACAGGGATATAACCAGAGACTTGGTAAATGGTGTAGTTATAGTTACAATTAACCAACTCAATAGAAAAATGTAGATGGGATTAGAGAGTGAAGTAAAGTATAACTTGGTAGCTCAGTAGTCAGTACTATTAGTGACAAGAGTACACAAAGACAATACTCAGGATGACCGAAAATCTTAAAAATAAGAAACAAGGAAGCATGTCTCTAAATGATTATCTCCACCTATTTACTCTCCTAGCTATTCATCGCGGGTTATATTTGGTGTTGTGTGAAAAATCGTTCATTGATATCTTCTTTCCTCTCCTTTCTCAACAGAGAAACTGTAGCAGAGGAAGATAGCGGGATTGAAGGGATATTGAGTCGACTAGAAAAAGAGAGGAACTCATCTCTTGGTATTGATCTGGGAAAGCATGGACATACTTCTCATACATCAAGTAGGGACAACATAGATGATAGAAGCTTTGGAACCACTGATGCAGGTAAACTTTTTAATCAGAAAGCAGGATGACATGTTATCATAAAATGGTTGAATAATCTAGTAGTGCGCATTGATTTGCTGTTTAATCATTATAGCCTGTGTACTGTGTCTTAGATATCTTTAGTATTTCTTGGAATCTGAAACTGTTTTCCTAAGTTTCTGAACTAGAACTATTTATTCCTGAGTATTTTGTTTGTATACAGTAAATTCTTAATCATGAGATGTCATTTCTGTCGCACTGTAAAAGACAGGACTGACCTAGGGAAAAATGATAGCCTGAGTAAAGGTAGCCCCATGAAAGACATTCGAGGTGACGAGGAGCTTAACCACAGCGTTTCACCAGCCATGTGGAGAAAATGGAGCATACAACGTACAGGCCTTCAGGATATAGATTTTGAAGGTATTCTCATTCTTGTGTCTAATTATGTTTATAGAGTGTAACCTCGCTTCACTACTGCTATGAACAGCTGCTGAGGTTGCTCTGGGTAAAAGTTGGATTGAAGGTACCAGCGAAGCTTTGGGAGATGATGTAGTTAATATCACTGCGAGTAGATTTGAAGCTTTACAAAGATCGAAAAATGGCAACAACAATGAGATGAGCACCCGTCTTAAACATTTAGAGCTTGAGCTATCCATGACACTCCGCTCATTGAAATCCAAGAGTGAGGAGTTCAGTTCAAAGGAGGTATTAATCTGTATCTTTTGTTTTTCTTAATAACTGCGGTGTCTGGGCCAACTTGCTCACACTTCACCTAATTTTACGGGATTCCTGTTACCTCCCGCCAGCACAAGTATCGGGTAACACTGTCCAACAAGGCTTGGACAGATAGGTAAAAATCTGTATCTTTTGTATCCCCTAGCATCATATATTTTTATTCTTCTTATGTAAAATAATGGATTAGCTTAGCTGTGTTTACCTGGCGATGCAATTATTCCACCAAAAGGAATTGTCCCTTTATTTTGTTGAATAGATGTCAACCGGGAATTTATCAATAATTTCTTTACCGTGATTTGTTTGTGAACATTACATAATTTCTTGTCAGGCTAAACTTTTATATCACATTTCCAATTGCCTTTTAGCACATCAACCTACCCAAAAGTTCTCTTAAGAATTTAGATTCAATGAATAAAATTGCTTCTTTCGACTTCACACCCTTTCCCATAGAAAAGCTGAAAATAAAACTGTTAAGACATTAATGTTAAATAAAGAAAGTATCCCCCCTCAATATGAGGTTCACAATATTTAACATGGTATCTGAGCCAGAGCAGGTAGTGGTCTTGGATTCAAGTCTCACTTCCTGCCATTAACAAAAATTATTTCCAAATGGTTGACTCAGGAAAATGAATTAGGTCTATGTGTGAAAGGATGTGTTAAGCTATTCAGGAACAAATGGACCGTTTTATACTTCAGGTACAAGCATAAAGAAATATTTATCACTTTTGTCTTAATCTTAATAAAAAAAGGACGCGAATCATAGTATTCATTCTTATGGGAATGGAAATGAAAAACAAGAGATACAAGTAAATAAAAGTGTCCCTTCCTAGTAATTTAAACTTTTTGATGTGGTAATAACACAATTCTGGAAAAATAAAAAAAGAGAAAAGGACAAAGGGCCTAAAGGAAATTACAACAAGAAGTTACCCAGTATAGTCCCACAAAGTGGGGGTCTGGGGAGGGTAGAGTGTATGCAGACCTTACCTCTACCTCAAAGGTAGGATGTTGTTACTAGAGTGTATGCAGACCTTACCTCTACCTCAAAGGTAGGATGTTGTTACTGATAGACCCTCGACTCAAGGAAAAAGAGTTCAAAGCAGTCTCGAAAAAGAAGTAATGGAAGTACAAGAATCAACAAATAATAACATAATGAAAACTACACTAAAACAATATGATAATCGAGGTACAAGGATGATACAGATAATAACAAAAATTGGAGGACAAGAAACTACAGGAGCAATATGACTACTAATATGAACGGACAACAAGACAACACACGACTACCTACTAACCTACTACCCTAATCTGAGTCCTCCCCACCCTCCTATAAGGTCATGTCCTGGGTAAGTTGAAACTGAGCTATGTCCCATCTAATCACCTTACTTCTTTGGTCTACCTCTGTCTCTCTTGAAACTATCTAGAGCCTACCTCTCACACCTTCACACTGGGGCGTCCGTGCATCTCTTCTTTCACATGCCCTAACCATCTTAGCCTAGCTTCCCATATTTTTCCTCCACTGAAGTCACTCCCACCTTGTCCCAGATATCTTCATTTCTAATTCTATGTCTCCTAGTATGCGCACACATCCATCGCAATGTCCTTATTTCCGCAACTTTCATTTTCTGAACGTGAGAGTTCTTGATTGGTCAACACTCCTCTCATACAACATAGTTGGTCTAACCACCACTTTGTCAGACGTGCCTTTAAGTTTTGATGGCACATTCTTATCACACAAAACTACAAAGTAGAGCTTCCACTTCATCCACCCTGCACCAATATGGTGAGTGACATCCTTGTCAATCTCTCCATTTCTTTAGATAATAGGCCCAAGATACTTGAAATTTCCTCTCTTTCCTATGTTTCAAGCCTCACTTTCACATTTGCCTCATGTTGTACATCACTGAACTTACACTCCAAGCATTTGGTCCTACTCAACCTGAACCTTTTAGATTCCAGGGTTTGTCTCCAAACCTCCAACTTAACGTTAACTTCACCACATGTCTCGTCAATCAGAACTATGTCATCCGCAAATAATATACACCATGACACCTCACCTAGAATTTGTCGTGTTATTGTATCCATCACCAAGGTAAATAAAATGGGCCTAAGGGCTGATCCCTGGTGCAACCCTATCAAAACTGGAACTGCTTTGAGTTCCCTTCCACAGTCCTTACCCACGTCTTGACTCCATCATACCTTGTCCAAGTGTACACCAGAAGTACACCTCTAGCCTCTGAGCAACCTCATAGGACCTCCTTTTGGACTTTTCGTACACCTTCACGTAGTCGATGAACACTATTTGTAAATCCTACTTCCTTTTCTTATACTACCATACAAGACTTTTGTAGTTGAACGCTCCAGTATGAATCCAAATTTGTTCTCAGAAATAGCCACACCCTCCTCACCCTCAACTCCACCACCCTCTCCAAGACCTTCATAGTGTGGCTTAACAACTAAATACCCCTATAGTTGTTGCAATTTTGAATGTCACCCTTGTTCTAATACAACAAAATCATTGTACTCCATGTCCATTCTTTGGACATCTTCATCGTCTTGAAAACAACATTAAATAACTCATTCAGCCACTCTATGCCTTCCCTGCTTGCGGTCTTCCAAAATTTCACCGGGATCTCATTTGGCCTGGTCGCTCTACCCCTACACGTCCTAGGACTAACACCATTAACCTCCTTAACCTTTATACGCCTACAATACCCATAATTGCGACGCCTCTCTGTGTGCTCCAAATCTCCTAGCACAATGCCTCTATCTCCATCTTTGTTCAAAAGTCTATGAAAGTATGAGTTTCATCTCCTTCTAATGAGTGCCTCCTCCACCAATACTTTGTCATCCTAATCCTTGATGCACTTCACTTGGTTCAGGTCACGGGGCCTCCTTTCTTTCCTCTTGGCTAGCTTGTACAACTTCTTATCCCCTCCCTTGTCCTTTAATTCTACGTACAAACATTCAAAAGCTCTCATTTTTGCTGCATTGAATGCTACTTTGCTTCCTTCCTCGCCATCTTACCCCTCTTCTATTTGTGCATTTTTACTCTCCACCAATTTCACATACATCACCTTCCCTTGGACTTCTTCATTCCACCACCAGTCCACTCGATGTCCACTAAATCAGCCTCTCGAGATCTCCAACACATCTCTAGTTACTTCCCTAATGCAACTAGCAGTCCTATCCCACGTACTGTCCACATTCCCACTATTCCCCCAAGACCCCATAGCCATCAACGTCTCCCCCATCTCCGGGGCACTTGTCATAGTCAAGCTAACCCATTTGATCCTTAACCGATTATCCCCAACCCTCTTCCTCCTCTCCCTCTTGATCTCCAAATTCATCACCAGGGGTTTATGTTGGGTCATAAGATTCTTACTTGGGATAAACTTAGAGTCTTTAGAGAAAACTTAATCACCCTTCCCAAGGAGAAAATAGTCTGTCTGAGTCTTAGCAACTGTACTACTGAAGTAACCAAAGTGCTCTTCCTTCTTCGGGAAACCTGAATTGGCTACCACCGACCCAAAATCTCTTGCAAAATCAATGCCTTAGGGGAATTATTTACAAAATATTTTCTTCAATGATTATGTCTAAAAGAGAATGCTTAGATATTTACTATATAGGCATCTCAATTGGAAACAAAGTTCTGCTAACTATTTACTCCCGTCGTCCCAATTCATGTTAGGGTGTTCGACTCAGCACATAGTTTAAGAAAGAAAGAACGATTTTTGAAACTTTTGTAAATACGCGGACAACTTTAAGGGGCCATGGAGGACTTATGCCTAAAACAAACCATAGATATTTTTGTGACTATAAATCATCTCACTAAAGGTAAAATAAGAGGTTTAAAGTTAATTTTTTCTAAATATAGAAAGGTAGTCATTCTTATTGAAATAGACAAAAAAGGAAAGAAAAATTGGGAGAAAGGGAGTATTGTTTAAGGGGATAGTGCTAGTATTGTTATGTAACTTTACGGCTTCTTCCTTAGGTTTTTGGAAGCTCCCCAAGTGATTCTGATGCATGGGAGTTTCAAGAGAATGAATTCATGAATGGCCGGGAGAGATTGAGGTTGATTCGTGCAAAGCTGGCTGTGCTTGAGGGGAAAATGACACTTGCAATGATGTCTGGTCACGTCTCATTCATCTTAATATGCATACTTTAGACTAGATATCTTAACCAAAACTGAGTTTTCCTACCATACATTTTCAGTGATGCGCAGAAGATGTTAGACGAGAAGCAGAAGAGGATTGATAGGTCTAGTAAAGCTTTACAGCTTCTTCGTACTGCTCGGATTGTTTGGACTAACTCCGCCTCAGAGGTTCTTCTAGCAGGTTCTTTTGATGGATGGACAACTCAGGTTTCATCTTGCTTCCACATCAATGATAGGAAATAGGAGACACGGCTTTACTGTCAAAACGCCAAGCATAGTTTCATCTAATGTGATCGTCCAGACCAACTTAATCTTATTTTTGTTGTTTAAGATGAAGATGATGTGTTACCAATGATTACTGTAAGGACATCATCTTCTGCTTGGTTTAGTGTAGAAGTGTCACCTATAGAGTCAACATCTAGCTTTTCTTGTGGACAATGTGAGAGAAGTTCACAACTAGTCATGTTTGGCTAGAGCAGGAAAGTTAAAGATTCTTTTTTAGGGGGTACACCCAATTATTATCCAGTGCAATATGCTTTGCTGACTCGACTCGAGCAAATCACATGGCTTATTGCCTTCACAATAATTTATTTACTCTTTTATTTTGTTTGTGGTGGGATCCAAGAAGGGTTTGCCAGAAGAGCTATGGATCTAATCACAACAGTATCTGATCACTTTTTAAGAAAACGGAAGAATATTTAGAACTTGAATATAATCCCTCCGTTTCAATCAATGTGTCTTACTTTCTTTCTTAGTTTATTTCAAAATGCCACCTTTTTGTAATTAGTAAGTTTCTTTTCCGAGCATTCCCATTTACCTTTAATAATATTCCCTCAAAGGAATAACATGGTATATTTAAGACCACAAGATTTAAGGGGTAACTTTGATATCTTATATAGACCTTTATTTAAGACCACAAGTTTCAAAAGTCTTTCTTACATTTATAAACTTCGTTCCACACAATTATGACACAATAAATGAAGCGACAGATAGCAAAACTCAGGATTTTCTCAACTAACTAATCCAAATCAGATACAGAGCGTTAGTGACATGAAGACTTCATAGTCAAGGTGCACTTCTTCAATCCTTGCTCAGAACTTTATTAGGATGGCATACAAAGTGTTTTACCTTTGTTTTCCAGAAAGTCACTTGGAAATTAGGAGAGGAACCAGTTTTGTGTGCCATCAAGTCGATTTTACTAAGGTTTTTCCTAACGCATCAAATGTCTTGAAGAATGATGTCTCGGTGGTCTCTTAATAATGAAAACTGCACATCTCTATTTCCCCTTTCCCTAAAGGCCTTGTACGACCTTTGTGATGTTGATTTCAAGGAGTTTCTTGACCTTGACTAGCAGCATGACACGATGCATTGAAATGCAGAGAAAGATGGAAAAATCGAGCACAGGTGTTTTTTCTGTAAGCCTAAAGCTGTATCCAGGCAGATATGAGGTAGGTTTTAATGATTGCAATGAATTTGATATCATACTGTGTTATCCTGTGATATACCAAGCCTCACATTTATTTTCATGCAGATCAAGTTCGTTGTTGATGGCATATGGAAGATTGATCCTTTGAGGCCTATTGTTCACAACGATGGACACGAAAACAATCTTTTCATTGTTACATAAGAGCATGTCCCTGCAAAGTTACCTCATTGTTCATTGTTACATAAGAGCATGTCCCTGGAAAGTTACTTCTGAATTTGAAAGATCAACAGATTCTCTGTGGTTAAGGGACTTAAAATTTCACTCTCTTGGAAGCTCTACCAAGTGGTGATGGCTGCTTCTTGACAATTATTTGATCATTTAGTCTTGGGTTCCATGTAAAATTTGGTAGTCCTTTCCTCACCATTCTTTGACTACTATCCAATTCAGGTTCGTTACCTGGCGATGCAAAGATGTCTGAGTTAAAACCTGATCATCTTTTTAGTAAAAGAAAGTTGAAATTCTTTGGTACTTTTGGTCTTTCTATGTATTCAGTTGGTTTGTTTACATGCTAATATCTCTTGAAAGAGGTCTTGCCAAAGCTCTCTCCTTGCCAGGTTTTCGTTCTTGTTTATTCACAATTTTGGTTCTCATTACTTATGGAAGATGGAGTTGTGAGCTAATGTTAAGTGTCCCTTGTTACCAAAATGACATTTACAAATAATCCTTCATGAAAAGTGAGATTCATAATCTTAAATTCAAGTAAATCATCTATTACAATATGTAAAGTTGACTTGATAGTGTACCATTTATATTGTTGGTGGAAGAAGGAGGATTCAAAATTTTAATGCGCCATCACGTTTTGCAAAGAAAACAATTCTGGTGAGATGTAATTGCAACCATCAACAATAACTTATCTGGTGTAATTTCATAAATTGCAACCATCAAGAAAAAAAAAAAAAGGAATGCCAACATTAGTAAAATTACTGTGAAATAAAGCAATCCCAACAACATAGAACAATCAGGGGATGTAGCTCAGATGGTAGAGCGCTCGCTTAGCATGCGAGAGGTACGGGGATCGATACCCCGCATCTCCAACCCCAAATTGTATAAATTTTTGTTGTTTTTTTGTTCTGCAATATACATACTGACCAAAATATAATCAAAAGCAATACAACAATTTACAGAAGTCTGCATTTCATCAAATTGAAGAACACACCATAATCCGTAATCATATACGGTAAACATATATCGTACGTCTAAACATTTGAATGAAGCTAATAGATTACAGAGATGTAAATCGAGTTATAATTCGTAGATGCATAACTGATGGATTCGATTTAAGATGTAAGCATATAAAAACTGTCTTTCACAAAAAGGACTAACAAATCTACTTGACTACCCTTTTTACTGATGATACACATGCTATATGTCTGATGCTTCACAGCTTGATCTAGACGTTCACTCCAACAAAATATTTACCTTATTTATAATCTTGTATGTATGCATTTCATCTGATTGCTAACGAGAACCGTGAGGTAGTAACATTTGTAAAGGACAGACTTTGTGGCGACTAACAGCACAGAAGAAATCTGGAATCAGTTTGTACAAGAACTAGCATGTTCTCACACTCATTGACAAGCCTCTCACAGCAACTTTTACAGCAGCAACGACACCACGCTGTCTCAACCCCTGATTCTCCTTAGTCTCGTTATTATCTTCACCCTCAACAGCGACAAAGTATGCAACCTATCGAGCCAAATGAGGACAGAATCAGAAAACATTTCGCAAGATAGCAGGAATTCAGCCCAGCTAAGTTGGTGCAGGCTACATTTCTTCTAACATATCTGCAGCAAATGACTTGGGGGTTGTTCGGTTTAAAGTATAAGCCAAAAACTAATCATGGTATATAAATCGAAACTACGTTATATAACGTTTTGTATGGAGTATGCAACCTATTGAGCCAAATGGAATAGAATCAGAAATTATTATGACAAGATATAACAAGAAAAAAAAGAAATTCCAGTGCACAAAGTATCCCACATTCACGTAGGGTCACTCTAAAGGGTGTAATGCAACAAATGACTTCATTTTTTGGTAACAGATTTCTCTTCCAGTAAATCGCTAGTATACTCCTAACAATATTCTTCTTGAAACCCCTGTCTCCTTTCCTATCTATGCAACAAGTGAACAGAGATGAAGCAACTAATAAGATCGCTTCTACTGGGAAAGAAGTCTCAAAGAAATGTGCAAATATATAAAGTTCATTCACCGGTACTGAAGAATATCACAAGGAATATGACAAGAAAAATCTCCATTCAAATAGGCATTTGAAGATTTTGATGATATGCAAAGACATTTAGCGAATTACTGTCAAGTAATATTACCTTTCCTGAAGCATTCCGGACAGGTGAAATGTGAAGCCAAAATGAAGTTCCGTCTTTTCTGAAAGAAAATATGTAACCACAAGAGGCTTGAGTCTAAGAAGTAACACTCTTGTCTAAATAAATAACTTGCAGGGCAAGGAGCCAACCTGTAATTTAACATACGTAAGGTACATGATTGTTCGTTTTGGATGCATTCTTTTATCTGCAAGAGAGAAGCAAAAAATTGGACTTAGATCACGTGGCATTGAAATTGAGCAAATAAGAGCTAATTACAAGTGAAAATTACCCGAAATTGTGAGCTTGAATCTGTGTCCGTTGCACTTGAAGATCTACAGTTATAGCCCAACACTTCATCCTTGGAAAAGCCTATCAAAAATGCGAAGAAAAGAATCATTCCAGTTAGTAACTATCGGTTAAACAAGGATGAAAACTTCTCATTTGAACAAACAAAAAAATCATTACAAATTAACTACATCTTCAGCACCTGTTAATTTTAGGAAGGTATCACTTGCAAAGACAATTGGCATGTCCGGTAAGTTAGCATCGGTTCTACAATTTACAGAAAGACAACGCTAGAAGTGTCAAAAACCATCTGGAACCTAATCATATCAATTGTAAAAGTGAAGCAAGTATAGAACTATGGAAAAAAAAAAACTCACAATACAAAGCTTTGTTTGATTCTACCAAGAGATATATTTAAGGATGCTCCGAGCAGACCCGTCCAAGGTTGTGAACGTCTCTTCCCATGGACTAGTCTGCCTGTTGATTCACCATCATGTACCAGCACAGTCAGTATGTTGTTTACAACATCAGTGGCTTTTCTCTTCTCTAGATCATTTGCATCACACGGCCCCTCTACATCTACTCCTACGACAGACAAGTTTGTGGAAAACGTCAATCATTTGCAAAATAAGCAACCATACTAGGATGAATATACATAAGGATATATGAAAAAAAAAGTTAGGTATCGTCCTATCTCACAACTCTCTCGTGACACTCCACCGTTTCATCCATCCTATTCGAATCCTATGTGTTACATCTTCATTGATCATGCTATTCTCCTGAATGATTGAGCCTACATATCTAAATTCCTTTCATTTAGGCACCACAACCTCGTTTAATCTCATTCAAATTCGTCCTTCTTATGAGGGATAAATTTTCTGTGCATATATTATGTTCTCTTTCTTTTGACAACAAAAGTTAAGCTTCAAAGAGATGAAGCAAAGATAGCCATGTCCAGATAAGCAAATACCCCACAATCACATGAGCTTATCGAGCCACTTTTTAGAGTGTATAGCAATTATGCTAATGCAGTACGAATTGCATGGCTGGCACAATATGAGTACTATGACCACACTTCCTGTATGTAAAACAGAAACTTTGCATAACCTTTCTCACCTAATGATCGTGGTGAAGAGAGGGAACCTGAGGAAAGTCTACATATAAAATATATCTACAGGAGCATATATTTCAATCGAAATGTACCTGTGAAATCCAAGCCTGGATCCGATGCAAGAGACAGTGCCCGTTCCACGCTCATGGAGTGAACTTCCCTTCTATAACACCTAAGCACCGACTCTCGACAGCCAGCTCCATCTTGGCATAAGTTTAGTCCAACTCCAAATGGCTTAGGCCTCCTCAAAATTGGAACTTGAACTCCCAAGAAATGAATCACCCTCCCGTCTTTCTCATCGAAAACAGGACACATATGAAACAACATCCAAAATGGTGTCCCATCTTTCCTATAATTCAACAAACTAATTTGTATATCCCTCTCCTCTCGTATCGCCTCACGAACCTCCAAAACCGATCTACGATTAGTCTTAGGCCCCTGAAATATCCTCCCATTCCTCCCAATCACCTCATATTTCGAATATCCAAACATCTCCAAGAAACCACGCGAAGCATACACAATAGGGTTACCAGAAATGTATGGATCAGTCATAGTGAAACAATCAGGCAATTCATCAAGAGATTCTTGGAACCCTGCTGAGTAACAATCAAATGATTGTTCAATCATACTACCCCTTTGTGATTCCATAAGTATGTTCGACAGAACTCTATAACTTCAACCAAAACTCTATATATATGTTAAGAAATCCAGTTAATATGTATAAATAATTTATCCAGAACTCAATAAGCTACTTATTCTAATCAATAACTCATAACTCAAAATTCTGAATCCGCCTCTGATATGCCCTGCAACTGCAATTGTTAATCTAAAACTTCAATAAATTAAAATAAAAACAAGAAACAAACATAAAGAACAATACTAAAGAAAACACAACTTATTTTGATTAGAGTTTGTTCTACACAACTAAAGTTAGTTACAAATGACTTGTCCTATGTCTACCAATTTTAACTATTAACATGATAGGGATATATATACACCTCCCTTTAACATAAAACCAAAATTTGTGGTTGTGTCTCACCATAAATATCAAGATATTTTCATGTACTTGTAGCTTGTTCGATTAAATTTTCAAAATTTGCTTATTTTTAATTCGAGATCAGCAGTTTGAATTTGACTAATCAATTTAAAATATTTTTTTATTAATATTAAATCAACAAATTATGATATCAAAAGTACTTTCAGAGAAAAACTACTATTAAAAGATTCATTTATAAATATATAATTGTGAATTCAGTTATTATTATAAATTAATTTTAAGTTACTATAAAAATTCAAAAACTTCAAATACTGAATTCGATATAAAAAATATTAAGTGGTAATAATAATTAGTGGCTTACATGTCTTGTGTGAGTGTGAGGACTTGAGAAGTAGAAAATCGATAGTGGAAAAATATCTGAAGGGAAGGTTTGTTTTGAATGAAGGAGAAGAATTGAGATATGCCCATCAATCGTTTTTAGGTGAATGAATTATTATGGGAAGAAAAAGATGGATGGAGAAGGGGGAAAGCAATCTTGAAACTCACAAAATAATAATAATAATAATATTATTATTATTATTATTATTATTTATTATAATAATAATTTCATTTTGTGGTTTAAACGAAGCACGAGGGAAAAAAAAAACTGCTTAGGGTGTAAATGAAAATGTTTCTTTGAAAAATATTTTTAATTTTTTTTTTTTTGTATTCAATAAGTAAGAAAAATTAGTATTATAAAAATATTTATATATAATTTAGATAAATGAGAAGTTGAGAGGGGTAGAAGTGTGGCGGGTGGAAATGAGACCAACAGAGATGGAGATGAAAATAAGTACCATTAAAATTACTTTGTTGATAAGTACCATTAAAATAAAAATGTATGGGAGAATAAACTTTTTTTATTTTAATTTTTTTATTAATAAATTAAAGAACCTTCGAAAAGAAGATACAAGCAATGAGGCTAGACCTTATCTTACTGATCCTATTGCAATAATAAACCTCTATTACTTAACAAGCATGAATAAAAAAATAGCTAGAGAAAACCAGATATTTTTCTGATTATCATAGAATTTATAATATTCTCTATAATAATATTACAAATGAAGATACTTAAGTAATGCAAGAATATAAAAGTCAAGAATAAGACTGAGTTATCAGCCTCAAACTTCAATTTATATATGTATGAACTAAAAAAGATAGTTTGCCCGTCAAAAGTAACCTGAAGTATTTTCTTCTTGTCTTCTTCTTCAATTCTGTCCAAAAACACTTGATAGTTCATCAATTCTTTTTGGATTATTGGATCTTGTTAAAGCTGTTGACACTGTCATATGATTTTGTTTTGCTAGTCGCATTGGTAGGTGCCTTCAAACAAAGTCCTCAGTCACCTTACCATCCCAACTATGTTGCCTTCCATGTGCCTTCTTTTTTATTTTGTTGCTTCCACTTTTTTGTTGCCTAGGTGAGAAATCCCCTTACTTGACCACCTTATCAAAGCATATGTCCAACATCTCTTCCTTATCATCCCCATCGGACATGTCAGTTCCCAAGTCAATATCATAAGTTGTAGTTGGACTAAGTCCTGAAACTATAACTTCTGGATCATGAATCTTAGCCAATACTCCAATATCTTTGGTGTTTATGGCCAAACTCTTTTTAAAGCTATCAACTGTCATTGCCATAGATGGATTTGCCTTACTTGTAGGCACAAATTCGGGTGCTTTGAGGGCTTAACTTACTCATATGAGGTGAAGTAATATTTTTCTCTTCCTCAACTAAATCTGCCCATTTAGAAGCATGCACTCGTTTCCTTTTGTTTTCCTTTAGAAACATTCTAACCGTTTTTAGCCTCCTCTGGATTCGAAACAACCATGATAGGTGTATTTGGACTTATATCTTTACCAGCTATCTCCTCTGTAACAATGAACTCCTTTTCATGTGTCAAAACAACTTGTTGGTCAACATACTCCCTATTCTTGTTCAAATCTCAAGTAACAAGACTCAAATTGTTAACGTCTTTATCAAACTGGGCAGCATTTTGTGTGTGCTGAAGTACACCAGTAACAGGTTGGGATTTGCCTAAAGTACTCTCAAATTCAGTAGATAATTCATCTGTACCATGTATCCTTTCTTGCTGTCGAATATTCTCATCTCGCAACACGTAGAATTGAGTACATTCAATTACAATGTTGCTTCTATCAAGCTCAACCTCTGTAGAATTGTTTTGGTGCAAAATCTAATTGTTTGAGGACTTAGAACCACCATTTTTTTTATGTGAGACCAAAGTCCATTCGTTATTGGAGTTTCCTGCAATGGAGTTGTCTTGTTTAGCCGCAACTACATTAGGCGAACCCAACACTCCATCTTTCCCAATACCCCACCTAGCCGCCTCAATCGATTTGCCTTTGTTCTCTAGATTCTCTTCATTATTGGACTTAAAAGTATTAGCTTCTTCAAAACTATTTGCAACAACTCGATCAACAGTAGCATCCCTGACAACCCCCAAATTATTTCGAGAATCTCTTCCTTCACCAGAATTATCATCAGGGACCAACTGTTGCTCTTCTTCTTTGTTGTTTTTGTTATGAAATTTAGCATTTATAATCTCCCTTGCATCACCTTGATATTGCTCCACATCCGTACCTTTATCTACTGCATCATTCTTATTTTTAGCACCAACCTTGCCGAGAAACCCACAACAACTATTTTCATCATGCCCTTATCATTTACAGTGTATACAATACCTTGGGAGATTATCATAAACGAACTCTTGATAATGCTCAATAACTTTGCCTGAATCTTTGTCCACAAAGAATAACTTTATATATTTTGAATGCTTATCCAGTAGATCTAGAATGACCTTAACTCTAGCAGTACTTGGCTTGGTACGTTCTTGAGTGACTTTATCTACAACATTTGGTTTCCCAACGGCTGAAGCAATTGATAAAAGTGATTTTTTGGCAAAAAGATTTGGTGGCAGATCTGGAAAAGTAGGGGTGTACAAAATCGAACCGAACCAAATCGTAAACCGAGTCAAATCGAAAAAAAACTCGACTAGTGGTTTGGTATTGAAAAAAAAAATCCGACTATATTTGGGTTGGTTTGGTTTTAACTAAAAAAACCAACCCGAGACCAAACCAACCTGACATTATATATATAATTTTAAATTTTTATTTTATACATAAAAATATTTCTTATACTTTTTCATAGTTTTTATCTTTTAATATATTATTTCAAGTTTGAAACTTAGAATTCTGAATGGTCCAATAAAAATTATAGTCCACAGATGTTGGTAATTATAATAAAGCTTAAATCAAAATCAAATTAATACTAATGCAAAAATAAAAACAATTCAACACTAAGAATGACAATAATATTAAATATTTGTTCTTTAGTTTTACATTGGTTTAGACAATTAAAATACATAATCTAATTTTAATTTCCTTTAATATTTAGTAATGTAACTAATACTTATTAAACTTATTTTAGCATGATTTAGTACTTTTAAATTATGATCATTTTCATTATCACTTGTTAATTTGCAATATTTGTTTTACACGATTTCATTATTATTAATATTTTTGTTGGATATTTTAGTATCATTAATCATATCATATTGTGTTATTTTTTTAAGAAACACCTTAGATAGTTGTATTTTGGTAGGACTAAAGTAATATTTGAAGTACAAGTAAATTATATGTTTGTATGAATACTTTACCGAAAAAATCCGAAACAACCGAAAAACCCGAGGTTAAAAAATCCAAGTTTTATTGGTTTGGTTTATAAATTTAAAAATCCGACACAAATGATTTGGTTTGATATTTGAAAAACCCGAACTAATCCGACCATGTACACCCCTATGAAAAAGATATCCATGTCAATGCTTTCGATGTTTCTTCCTTGGGATTGAACCATATAGTCCAAAGAAACATTCTAAATAGAAACTCTTCACCATTGAATTTGATATAACCATAATTTCTCGACAAAACTTGAACGAAACCTGATCAACTGATGACGAAACTCAAGTTGTCCAATGTTACAATGACCTTTAATATCGAGTTGCTTTGGAATAACCTTGCGCAATTCATGTAAATATGATTTTCCGTAAGAAAATTTGAGAATAACGGCTTGATGTAGTCCTTCCTCTACATCGATGGTTGGCTCTCCATGAATGAATTTAATTGGTTTCAACTCAGTTTTGAATATAGGCCTGGTAGAAGAATTAATTTGAATCAGTAGTATTTTGGATATATTGTGGTGGTTATGGGAAAATAAACTAGATCTAGTAGAAAGAATGAATTACATTATGACGCGTAGTGACATCACTCACTTGTACTATTTTCACTTATTTAGAAGATCTTGGAATCACAACCTTCTTGTTTTACCCTAAGGATAAAGGAAATATGTAACCTATTTTTACAAATTCAATTGTTTATTAAGTTGTTAAATGAAATTATAATTTTTTCGAATATACAATATGTTGCTGTAACCCCTCACTAGACCATCAAGGCCTACACCTATATATGAGATTTAACATTAAAGAATTGATAAGACTCTCATTGATATATCGCAAGAAGTCTTGAACATCTATCCGAGTAAAACCGACTCATAAATAGACATTCATGAGAAGTCTCACCACAAACTTGATTGGCCTAAACTCACTTGTTTATAACCTCTTTTACAAATTTAACTGTTAATCAAAATAATGATTATTTTTTTCAAAAAGTAAAAGGTAAATTTAGATCAAAGTAATGGACAATAAGGATATAATTGTGCTAAACAATATCTATTTAATTTTGCATAATTTAAAGGAAAATTTAGCCCATTTTATGAAAACAAAAAGCACAACAACTTAAGGGTAGAAAAGGAAAAAGGCTTGTGAAAAAGACAAATAATGCCTACGTGGAGACAAAGCAATGAGACAAATGTATGCACCAAAAGAAGAATATGAATGTGGTTTATACACGTAGCAATATAAAATACAAGATATATTAGAGGATTGATTTTGTAGCTAAGCTCATCATCATACGGAAACGAAACTAGTAAAGTAAGATATTGAAACACTTGTTTTCGTCTTGTTAGTCTTTCCCTCATTACAACTTCTCTTTTTTAATTTATGTTATTTTTAGAAGAGTTCTTTTATTTTTATAAATAAGATATTTTAAAATTTTTATTTTATTTTATTTCATAAGTGATTTTGAGATTTTAATTCACTCAAAATAGTTTTTATCCAAATAATATAATATATAAAACTTATACTTTTATCTAATGGCACAAGTTTTAAGATATCCATTATTTATTTTTACAAAAAATATTGATAGGAATAACTTATAGGTTTGAATATATTATATACTTCTATTCTATCTATATATAAGAAAAGAGAAGAAAAGGGAATAATTAAGCACAACGTCATCGTTAACACGTGTGATTCCAAAAATAAAATTTGAGTTCAAGGATAATTTTATTATTTTATGTTTATTTATCTTTAGCTTTAGACATTTTGGTTTATAGTTTTTCGTTAAATTAGGTTTTTTTTCCCAAAGTTTATGACATTTTTCTTCTATATTTTTATCTTTCTATATAAGAAAAGGGAATAACCATACACGTCACTGTCAATGTGTGTGCTTTCCGGAGAAATTTTTTTTGAGTTTGAGGACAATTGACATATACATAATTTATTTAGGGCATAATACATAAATATGTCTTATAAGTCTTCTAACTTTAAGTGTGCACAAGTAGACACTTAAACTTGTATAAAATTAAACAAATAGACATATTCATCCTACTTAGTGTCTTACATGGCAATTTTGTGTCCTATGTGACGTCCTACATACCACGTAGGATGTGTTTGTCTACTTGTTCAATTTTATATAACTTTAAATGCCTACTTGTGCACACCTATGGAGGGCATAGATACCAGTTGAAATCAAGTTAAAATACATATTTATATATTATGCCATAAATAAATTATGTATGTGTCAATTAACTTGAAAAATATGGAAAGATAGTTTTTTTTTTTTTTTCAATAGTAAAAATATTTTAGACGTTGAATTAAACTACTCAAATCTTCATATTATTAGATAAAAAATTTTATGCAACAAGATCTAAGGTAATGTATTACATACACATGACTAACTTATTGATTTAGAGTAACCCTAAAAATATTACTACTATTAGATTTTTACTGTAAATTTTAAAATATTATGTCTTATAAAAATATTACACAATATACCGTAATTATTGATAAAAAGTTGAGGCTCTTATTATAAGTTAGCTTTAGCTTATTGATTTTATTATGATTAAAAATGAAAATCAGTTATAAATAAGTTTTTGACCAAAATAGTGGAAAGAATTAGAGAGAAAAATATATCATTGATCCAACATTTAGTATTTAACGATTGTAATTTTCTAAAGATTTCATGAGAGACATTAATGCAGTGTTGGAAACAAAAAAGTTACAAAATACATTAATAGAAAAACACAGATCTATTTTTTCTCTATAAATACTCTTCATATTCTTTCAAAAATTTTCATCGGTCTCTTTCTCTCTGAATTAAATTAAGAAGTAAAGTGGATTTTTTAAAATAAGTTTTTCTTGCTTTTTTATTAATGTATTTTGTGCTACATTTTTTTCTTCCAAAGGAGGCATTAATGTTTGATGTGAAATCTTTAGAAAATTACAATTGTCAAGTACTAAACATTGAATCAATGATATGTTTTTCTTTCTAATCCTCTCCCCTATTTTGTTTACAACTACAAACACAATTTTGTTTAAGACTAATTTATGGCTTTGAATATTTTATTGTGAGTCTCAAATTGATTTTATATATATATTAATTAATTAATTAATTATATGTCAAGACAATATATATATATATTCATATTCATATTAATATGTGAATCTGTCACGACCCAACCCACCGGGCCGTGCGGACACCTACTCTAACACCTAAGTAGGAGGACCCTCGATTCCCAAATGTTTTAAAATATGCGGAAGATTTAAAGTGAATACAAGAACATTTAGATTTGTGCTAACCTTGGAACTATAAGATCACCCTAGACCTTATACATAGATTCGTCCCTCTATTTAGTATTCCCTAATACTTAGAACAACAAATTCAAAATTCCACATTGTGGCGTAAACGGAAGGAAACACTTGTTGGCCTTAGCCTGATCCTATCCTATGTAGTTGACAACCCACAACTACTTGGGATATTCAAATTAATTCAAACAAGGCGCCAAAACCAAGTCTCAGCCGAAATAGGATAAGGCTGCACTTTTTGTAACCGCCAGTCATGTGCCTGGCATGTGCTTTGTAACCGCCAGACAACTTTGGCTTTGCTTGTCTTCTGGCCGAGTTTCACACATTTATACCACTACCTTACTTAGACTTTTTAGCCTTGCATTGATACCACTCAATGCTTCCACGCCAATGTCCAATTCCATGCCATTTCTGTATCTCACGTTGGCATCAATGCCCTTTGCATTATTGCCTTAGCTTTGCCTGGCGTTAGCCCTTGTCATGTCCTTGAATATCAATTTCATGCTCACATTCCAATATATAGTTTACTCCCTCAATTCCAAATATATAGTAACTTTAGCTCAAAAAGAATAATTATAATTTTTGGAATTCAAGAGTAAACTGATAATTATTTTTAATAATACCTTTAATTTTAAAGAAGTATGCAGATTATTTAAGAGAAAAAAGAAACAATTTACCTTTATTAAATAGAAATAACATAATAAATTATATTTTTTTTTATTAGTGTGAAAAAAGCTAAAACGGAATTTGGTGCACCTGTGGAGATAATTATTAGTCAGCCTTGGCTAAAAACACCAGTTCAGAAGAACGATATAGATGTCATCTCAAGGTGATAAAGTCATATACCTCAATGGATGCACCTTTCTTTATATTTTCAATGTATTTAAGAAAATTTATTGAAAAATTACCTTTGTTTCTCAGTTGTACAAGCTTCCCTTTTGCTGTTTTATTTCTGCACTTAACAGTTCATTATAAATATATATAGATTATAAAGATCATAGTTGTCATGCTCAAAGCCTTCATCGCGGAAGATACTAATAAATGACATACTCTATTGAGTTAAACGGATTTCAACATGTACCCCAACTGGGAGGACGCTCTATATTTTAACAGGATAGGATATATTGATGATGTGGATCCACAAAACTAATGTCCAAAACGATTAAGTATCGGTCCTGATCTGATGGATGGCCCTTTATACCTACGGTGAAACATAGTTCTAAGATTTAAGGATTGCTGCTAAAAGTATCAAACCTAACTTGGCAAATGAGTCATAATAAAACATACCACAAGATTTGTGTAGTACTGAAAGTATATGACCAAAATGACCATTTATGTCAAAATATATATATTTTTCAATATCTCAAACCTCCCGTGGAGGTGAGATGCTACATTTATCCAACCATACATGAACATGTCCTTATCCATACGAACACAAGTCACAAAATGACCATAACCATTTGTACATGCTCCATAAGTTTTTATTAGTCATACTTTGACATTATCAAATTTATTTGACCCACCTCAACATCACTTTAAAAGTACTAAATGTACTACCATTTTGTATTCCTTTATTTTGATGGAGGATTTACAAAACTTTTCAAATTGGGTTGCATCAACAACAATGTGCCCAATATCTTTTCATACCACTTTGATGGATAAAAATTACCTTCACATTTGAAGGACCATCTTAAGAAACAATGAGCCCAATATCCTTTCATACCACTTTGATGAACAAAATTACCTTCACATTTGAAGGACCATCTTACGAACTCATAATGTTCTTCCTTTTAATTACATCAATGATGATCATTAACATTTTACCACACTCATATTCATACATTCAACCACTTGTCATTTTTCAGACATATTATGCACTGCTACCACATTCACATAAGAGAATGAAGCAAATTAATTAGGCAAATTTCATGACTTTCAATCAAAAGTATACAACTTTATGTTAGTCATCATCATATCATCACTATGGTGCATTAGGACTTCCCAATGTCTTACCCATATAAAGAAGTCTTCGCTCATAGATCGATGAGACTTGAACCCAACTTCATATCATCATGGTGCAGCGAGACTTTAACTCGATGTCTTACCCACTTGGTGCGGTGAAACTTGAATTCACCGTCTTACCATCAATCAATGTCTTAATAAGCCAAATATAATAGGACTCACCATTGAGCCTTAAGAAAATATTGTCACTTTATGATTAACATGCACAAATAAATATAGAACAAAAGAAACACAATAAAAATATTCTCAACAATGTATGTACTAATATCTTAAATTTGTCAAAACAGAGAGTTACATATAGCATTATATTATATTATGTTTGGTGCACCATAATTAAGTTAGTGAATTACCATTATAAATCAAAGAATCAATTGCACATTAAGAAAATAATAATTCCAATTACACTAAAATAAAACTGCTCACTACCACCACCCCTTTTCAATTTTCACGTGAACCAAAAATATTTCACACACAAAAGAAAGAATATATAGTCATAAGTGAAAAAAAATGCACAGTAATAATAATATTAATCATTCACCTTGTTCACAAGTAAAATATACAATAATTTACCTTGTTCCCGAGAGAAAAATAAACACAATTATTTTACCTTCTTTTATTTACTTTGCTTCAATCCTGCAATGGTAGAACAATCGTGTTGATAACGTGTTGTAAAACTAAAACAAAATAAGACAAGAAATATAGAAGATGAAAACAATATAAATATAGAGACAAGATATGAGAGTATTTCTTATTCTTCAAAGTATTCAAGTGCATACAATATGAACCCTTATGCCTATATTTATAGTGTAATATAGAGGCATACAAAATGTTAGTCATAAACATGACATTAACATGAATATAATGGAGGAGGTTATGGAGGTGAAAGGTTACAAGAATAATGGTTATAAAGGTGGAGGTTATGGAGGTTATGGTTATCTTTATAATAGAGGAAAGTTATGGAGATAATGGGTGAGAGTAACTTCTTGGTGTAGTAAACATCCACACTATAATATTTTATAACAATATCTTTATATAAAATAATAAATATTTTTATGCAATGCATATTATTTTTAATATACTAAACCAAATAAGCATAGTCAATACAAGCATTACTAATACAAATATTATTGATACACTCTATTTAACATTATTTTTATACACTCTGCCAAACAATCCTGAAAAAAAAAACATAATCATGGGTGTTTTATTGCAGAAATCATCCAAACGATTGAACAATTCAATGTTTCATTAATCGTAGCATTTTAATAATTAATTAATAAAGAAAGAGACAAAGCACCATTGAAATCTTTTGTAGACCAACCGTTTTAAACCAAATGCATCTAATCATGAAGGCAACTGTTTTTAATTCAGATAATACATAAACGTCTCCCATCTTAATTCTCACATTTTTATGCTAACAATGAATGAAAAAATTAGATAAGAATAATAAATTCAAATAATAATAAGCAAATACTTCTATAAAAGATATATTTAAAATCTAAATTAGCAATTGAATCAAAGAATTAAAAAAAAAAACATATGGAAAAAAAATCAAATATATCCTGAACTTTCTTAGAACGATCATATATACCCCTATATGGATTTAATAAAAAATAAAAATATACTATAAATTTAAAGTAATGTTTTTGCTTCCATTAGATGAAAAGAGTATATGTGAGTGACTTTGTAATAGTAAGAATATATGTGAATTACTTTTATAATGAGAGATATATCAATTCTAGTGGATGCTCGAGCACCAATTATTTGTGACCCAAAATTTATATTAAAACAAATAATTTGCAAAAATTATTGCATTTTATTTGTGAGGACATAGGATCTCAAAGGACAATTGTGTGTTGTGATTTTTTGGGCAAATTAACGAGTTGCCAAAATCATTTTGGTGCAACTTCCCTTTCTTTCTTTCCTAACTTAGAATGATTTTTCCTTTCTTTCATTTCTGTTTTAAGGTGGGTTTGGTGAGGACAAAATTATTTTCAAAATATATTTTTAGTTTCTTTTTATGTTTGGCTGATCAAAATAATTTGAAAAATATCTTTTATTTTAAAATAATAAGTTATTCAGGAATTAGGAAAATGATTTAAATCAAATTTTGGTTTTGATAACTTATACGAGTCCACTACGTGAAAACCTTCTTGCTCAAAGGAGGAAAAATCACGACCTGTCCCATAGGATTTCCAAACTGCTCTTTACTATCTTCTGACAACAAGTGATTAAAGACTCCAATAATCATACAAGGATTAAACTCTTAATCCTACAACCTGTAACAACGCTATTATAGAATGAGCCAAAGCAACAACTCTATTGCCAACTATGTCAACTAACTCTAGTTAATATAGACTTCAAAAACATACTACACAACTAACCTAGCTATGGTCATTGTCAATTGGAAAAAGAATAACACGATCTAAATTCCGTTATAGATTAGGAATAGTTCTTACAAGTTAAGATTCAAAGATACAACTTTCTGATGAACAACTAAAGACACACTTGATAGCTCTATATTAGGTCCCTTCCGGTTCTTGAAAGCTTGTTGTTTTCTTGTGAGAGAAAAACTCATTTTTTCGAAAATGTTTGAGGGTATGTGTATGAACTAGGTTGTTTCATGTCAACCAAGGTATATACTTATCTGAAGTGCATTCCCATTAGTTGAGCGCTCTGTCCTCTTTTTCCGTGCACCAACCATGACAGAGTTGACAGCTTTTTCAGTTGTCCTCCATTTGTCTAGGAACAAATGATACTTATGGGACCAGGTCCCATTGTTGGTTAGGATCATCAAAACTAGAGAGTTAAATTAGCATCTCAATGAAAGTATATGCCGAATTACAACCCCAATCTCATTCATATGCTTTTTGTCGCTAACTGAATTCCGATGAGTTCAAGTAAGCTAAGTTCTTATTCTCTTGTACTTTTTATCAAATAAAGTGATACCCAATGCACATATTTTGTTGACAGATGGGTTACATAAACTTATAGAGGTTGAAGGAGATTATCGTATACACTGTGCACTCACGGTCAAGTAATTTATGTTTGTGTTATCACAAAATCAGAAATCATGGAGAGATCGAGTTGTAGTCATCAGATTTATATTTATATAAAAATTAACTACTTTTGCATTAGTAGAGTTATTTATCAGTTTGTTAGCAATCAATTTTTTTAATACTTTTAATCTTGACGAAATTCAATCAAATAGACTTCACAATAACCAAGTTTACAGTACAAAATTGAACTTCGGATGACTTGTATTAATGTTAAAAATCAATATTTCTCTCACCAACAAAGAATTGAAGGTCGTTGAGATAATTGTGGTGTCCGGACACCAGCTTGCGCCGTTGCGCGTACTTCGACTAATTTCACGTTATTCCCACCAGCATCCATAATGATCTAATTTCCAGCTTAAGAAAGACGCAGTAAGCTAGTAAAGTAACCACTGTAGTTCTTACACGTCTATCTGAGTTGATGATGATAGACGATGATGATGATGATTAACTGATGTGTACGTATTTGTCAAATGTCTGATATTTTTTTCATTTTGGTGTTCAAACTCTAAAATGCATACGACAGACTCTCTTTGATGCTGTAGCATTGGACTATCAACATGTGACGGTCATTATAGATGCCACAGCTGCTGCTACTCCTGATATATACATTGGTAATAGATTCCACAAAGCAATCGTTTTTATGCTTGTTTACAGATTGAATTTTTAGTTTTAATAGCTTATGACTATTTATCCTTTAATCTAGGTACTAGGTGAGTTGATTCATATTTTTTATCAAATATGAATCAACTAACCGAATCATAAATTTAGACCATAGAGGTGCTGAATAACTGAAGCAGTACAGAGAAAGTCTACAAGAGGCAAACATCCACCGTAGTTGGATGAAGGATTTTGTATCCTTAAATGTGCATGAAAATGTTCCTTCCAAATATATCTCCTATGATCATTTAACTCCAAAATATCAAGCTTATCTTGCTACTTTCTCTAGTGTTGTGAACCGGCATCTTATGGAGAGGCTGTGAAAGATCGAAGAGATAGATGCATTCTGGAGAACCGGCATGTTTTCTATTTGATTGACAAAGGGAGTATTACTAATTTACAATTACTCTATTATTACAATTTACTACCAAAGAGATTAAATACACAAATACATGAGTTATCCATTACAAATTATATGTTGCTTGCAAGTTGCAACAAAGTTTCTGTTTTCCAAATGACGTGGCATACTATGTTTGCTACAAAAACTTATTTGATTGACTTTTTTTATTCCTTAAAAATAAATTTAATATTAGCCAAAAAATTATAATTTAACAGTGCACCCATGAAAAACATAGAAATAACCGCTACAGTACAAGCTACAGATACCACCCTTGAGACCAGGGTTCAAATCCAACTAAAACCTTTTTTCATTGTTTTTATTTTAAATTTCAACTAAAGTTTTTTTTCATTGTTTTTAATCTCTATACCTCAGGGTAAACTAATTTAGCAGGTCACCTGCCGATTATATAGCCTCGGGGTCGGTGTCTCCCACATCAATAGTGTTTTTTTGGGGTTTGGTTCTCCCTGGATTGAAACTATGATGTTAGAGCTAGCCATCACCCTAGGTGATTTCTTTCAACTTGTCTAAAGCATTTGGTGGATTGAGTAATTTGCTGCCTACTTTTCTGTGCTCGTAGGATGTAGCAAGTTCCGGCAGACTATTTAGGTGTGCACAAATTGAATCGAACAACACTCTTAATAAAAAGACAATTATTCCTTTTCCATAGGAACCACAATTATGGCTTTTTCCTCCTAGAGAATTGGTAATTCCAAATAGGATTGATTGACAGATTAAAAATGATTGGACCAAATTGAGTAGCTAATAGCAAATTGCTTTTTGGCACGGAAAAAAATATTTTATGAAAAATAAGTTTCTTAAAAATACTCATAGATGATTTCTGGAATTGAATAAGTTGATATTAGTGTTGAAATTGCTTTCCTACTGGTGTGATATTATTGATATGACAATAAATAAGTGATTTTACTATTCAATTAAGCTAACGATCATTTAAGAAATTTACCCTATAAAAATGAACAATTTATTATGAATCTTTAATTCAATATTTAGACCTAAATAGAGCGCAACCAATCCAAATGATTTATATAGTTGATTAATTAGTTATCTTCGCATTCCTTTTTAATTGAAAATATAATTTTCAACACCAATTTAATGATGTGATAGCTGTAAAAAAAAATTGTTTAGAACTTTACTCACTCTAAATAAAACCCAATTCTTGAATAAGTTGAAATCACCTATACAAATTTTCATTATTTTATTTAAGCTAAATGTATTATTTATTAATAAAATTTACCATGAATTGACAAAATTTATGTTGATGGTCTAATTTATTGTAATTCACCTCTCTCCATAGCACTTGTGGTGCTTTGATCCAACTTTCACTCGGTTACATACAAGGCAAACTAAAAAGTTATCATTCTTAGATAGTACTATTACTTGTATTAAGAGATTTATAACCAATTAACTTTTCTTCTTTATTTAGTTTAGTAAATAAAAATGATTTTTTAGTCGCAAAGATTGGACAATGCCAGAAATTATAATAAGAAATTTTGAAATTAAATTCACTAATATTACTATCATAAAAAGACACAAATGCACAAGACCCGGACATGACCAAATCATCACAAGCATAACACTGACGTTGAACATCATGAAACATCTGAAATAAATTAAAACTAAACAAGAACATAAGAGACTTCAAAGGTTCTCCATGTCGCTCGACTAATTTTGAAACTGATATGTCTGTAACACACTTAAATTCATCGCCATCAAATTAGATTTACATCTCTGAACAAAAGAGAAGAGTCCCTCATCAGTTATACGAAGAAGACCATTCAGTTCTAGATGAGTTAATTTGTGACATAGTCTACGTAGTACATCAATGGTTGTATTGCCTACTCAAGGACATTTGCGAATAGCCATAGATACCGGTGGATTGCAATAAGGAGCCACCAAATGGATTGCATAGTGAAGGTCTTTCACATTGAAGCATTTCGCCAAGGAAAGACTCTTTAATTTTGTACCACAGTTCAAAAGTATACCATTTGGGTAATCAGGTGACATTCCTCTAACTGAATGCTCTGAAGTGAGACTAAAGCTTTGACACAAGCAACCAATCCATAATCTGAAAGCACACCTCTTTTTTGGATGCAAATTAGCTTCAGATTTTGATAACCTTTACATATAACTCGAAGACCCAAATTATTGACTCCATAGTAAGAACTTATTAAAAGAGCCTCCAGCTTTTGTAGACGATGATTATTACCCAAGACCCAGAAACCCCTCTGTTCTACTCTTTGAAGATCAGCAAGAGATAGATGTGTCAGTGCAGTTCCATAATGTGAGATAATATCTAGAGAGATGTTGTTTATGTTTAGTTCCTCGAGTTTTACTCTTGTTAAAACATGACCAACTAAGTAAAAGAGATCCACAATTCCTTGATCCCCAATGAGTAGACAATTTTTTAATCCAACATGCTTAAGGTTCGGGCAATATTGACCCACAATTTTGAGAGACTCATTCCCAGTATATGAACAATCATTTATCGTCAAAGATTTAAGATTGAGACAATTCATTACTATATCTAACAAAGACTTATTAGTAATTCTTGGGCATTGGAAAAGATCAAGATTCCCTAACAGATGACACCCATGAACAATCTCAAATCAGCCTTCATCACCAATAGTAGACACACTCCACGAGGAAAGTTCCCTGAGAGTAGGGCCCATTTTCACTATGTCAAAGCTAAAAATATGACGAATAGAAGGAAAGAATCAGAAATATACATGAATAACTTAACTATAGTATAGGTCGGATGCTTTCGTGAGTAGTAAGCAGCAGATCTCCCCTTATTTTGGAAAAGCTGGTGGCCGCGTGTGAATTCATTCAAGGAAAAGGGAGGCCTAATTCGACATTGTTGTTTACTCTGATCTGGTCGAGGTGGCAACCTCAAAGAATCAAGAACATACCTCTATTTATTGGCCATTGGAAAAGATCACGCATCTCTAACAGATGACATGCACCCATGAGCAATCTTAAATAAGCCTTCATCACCAACAAAAATACATTCCACAAACAAAGTTCTCTAAGAGTACGACCCATTTTCACCGGTTCAAAGCCAAAAATATAATGAATAGAAGGAAAGTGGATCAGGAAGATAGGTGAACGACTTGACTATAGTAAAGGTTTGATGTTTCCGTGGGCAGTAAGCATCATATCTCCCCTTATTTTGGGAAAGCTGGTGGCCGCATGTGAATTCTTTCAAGGCAAAGGGCGGCCTGATTCGACATTGTTGTTTACTCTGATTCGGTTGAGGTGGAAACCTCAATGAAACAAAAACATACCCCTATTTATTAGCCATTGGAAAAAAGATCAAGCTTCTCTAAAAGATGACACCCATGAGATATCTCAAATAAGCCTTCATCAACAAAGAAGACATATTCCACAAGGAAAGTTCTCTGAGAGTAGGGCCCATTTTCAGTTGGTCAAAGACAAAAATATGATGACTAAAAGAGAAGTAGATCAGAAATATAGGTGATTGACTTGATTATAGTATAGGTCGGATGTTTCTATGAGCACTAAGCAGCAGATCTCCCTTTATTTTGGGAAAGCTAGTAGCCGCATGTGAATTCTTTCAAGGCAAAGGGCGGCCTGATTCGACATTGTTGTTTAGTCCAATTCGGCCGAGGTGGAAACCTCAATGAAACAAGAACATGCCTCAATTGATTAGCCATTGGAAAAGATCAAGCTCTTTTAACAGATGACACCCATGAGCAATCTCAAATAAGTCTTCATCACCAACATTGGACACATTTCTCAAGGAAAGTTCCCTGAGAGTAGGGCCCATTTTTCATTGGGTCAAAGCTAAATATATGATAAATAGAAGGAAAGCATCAGAAATATGCGTGAACGACTTGACTATAGTAGAGGTCCGATGATTCTGTGACTACTAAGCAACAGATTTCCCCTTATTTTTGGAAAGTTGGTGGTCGCGTGTGAATTCTTTCAAGGCAAAGGGCGGCCTGATTAGACATTGTTGTTACTCTAATCTGGTCGAGGTGGAAACCTCAATGAATCAAGAATATACCTCTATTTAGTGGCCATTGGAAAAGATCAAGCTTGACTAACAGATGGCACCCATGATCAATCTCAACTAAGCCTTCATCACCAACAAAAGACACATTCCACAAGGAAAGTTCTCTGAGAGTACTACCCATTTTTCATTGGGTCAAAGCTAAAAATATAATAAATAGAACGAAAGCATTTGAAATATACGTGAACGACTTGACTATAGTATAGGTCAGATGTCTCCATGAGTAGTAAGCAGCAGATCTCCCCATATTTTGGGTAAGCTGGTGGCCGTGTGTGAATTCTTTCAAGGCAAAGGGCTGCCTGATTCGACATTGTTGTTTACTTTGATCTGGTCGAGGTGGAAACCTCAATGAATCAAGAACATACCTCTATTCATTATCCATTGGAAAAGATCAAGCTTCTCTAATAGATGACACCCATGAGAAATCTCAAATAAGCCTTCACCACCAACAAAAGACATATTCCACAAGGAAAGTTCTCTGAGTGTAGGGCCCATTTTTCACTGGGTCAAATCCAAAAATATAATGACTAGATGGAAGGAAAATCAAAAAATTTGGCGAATGACTTGACTATAGTATAAGTTGGATGTTTTCGTGAGCAGTAAGCAGCAAATTTCCCATTATTTTGGGAAAGCTAGTGGCTGCGTGTGAATTCTTTCAAGGCAAAGAGCGGCCTGATTCGATATTGTTATTTACTCTGATCTGGTCAAGGTGGCAACCTCAATGAATTAAGAACATACCTCTATTTATTGGCCATTGGAAAAGATCAAGCTTCTCTAACAGATGACACCCATGAGCAATCTCAAATAAGCCTTCATCACCAACAAAAGACACATCCCACAAGGAAAGTTCTCTCAGAGTAGGGCCCATTTTTCACTGGGTCAAAGCTAACACTATGATGAATAGAAGGAAAGCAAATAAGATACGTGAACGAATTGACTATAGTATAGGTCGGATGTTTCTGTGAGCAGTAAGAAACACATCTCCCTTTATTTTGGGAAAGCTGGTGGTTGCGTGTGAATTCTTTCAAGGCAAAGAGCGGCTTGATTCGTTATTGTTGTTTTCTCTAATCCAATTGAGGTGGAAACCTCGAGCAATATCCTTGAGACAAATATCAGTTACACCACGACAAATGTTGTTTCCTTGAATAAATAGCTTTGCTAAACCTCCACGATTTGCAGTTCCAACGGCATTAGCAGCAAGTCTGACATCTGTGGATTTCCTATTAACAAGAGACCTTGCAAGATATCCATTAGATTCTGCAATCTCATACTTAGGAATGTTGCTTAAAAGCATGAGCCATCGCTTGGAAACACAAGCACAAATACTTGTCTCTTGGCCACTAGGAAGACATCAGGATACTTCAAAGAGGAATTTATCATAAAGGATTTCAATGGTATTATGATTTTTCTGCTTAAAATTTCCAAAAGTGGTAGTGACACAAATTTGAAAAAAGTACCATTTTCTGAAAAATTTGAAGATCAAAAACATCAGACAAAGACCATCCAATATGAACTATCATTTTGATAGATATTTTCCCTCAACAATGCCCCTTTGTGGATAAATATATAAGGAAAAAGCTGACTTTTCTTTCTCACTTGCAAAGAAATACAGTCCTATATCTTCTTTACCCGGAATATGATTGTTGAATAGACTTTCCCAGATATTCCCACAACGATTTAGTTCAAATTTAAGAGTATCAGGCAAAAGGCTTGAGAACTCATACACCTTACGTCTAACTCTGGAAGGAGGATGAGCTTGGATACAACTATTGAGCATCCCAGGTACAAATTCAAAAGAACCTAAGATGTCAAAACTTCTCCTGAAATGCAAAAAAGAAGAGAGGTTAGATAAATTATCATCCGACTAAGCAGTACACATTCAGATTATCATTATGTCATATATTCTTCAGTGCCCTACTCATTATTTTAGAAATATTAATGGCGTCCCTACCAGCTTGCATGTACCCTAACTAATTAATTGGGAAACTTGTCCATCCCACAAAAACATATTGACAAGGTAATGCTGCCCAGTAAGGCTAGATCAGATGGGCGCACCATGTGTTGTGGATGAGATTCACACCTAGAATGTCCAAGTTGTTAGTCATATGCCTTAACCACTAGGCCATATCCTCATGGACCAACATTATGTTTTTGACAAAATATATTATATATGTTTCCGCACTTATCAATAGGTAAATTACAAAGAGTAGGTTAATCAGTCAGTTGACTACTAGCAAAGATGGGCCATCCAAAAACAGACATGAGCTGAATTTGAATTAGTAATAACTGTACACGATGAAGGGTACTTACTTCCAGGAAGGAACTAGAGTAGGATCACAAGGGTGTCTCATAGATGAATTCATCATTCGACTCTTATTCACAACATTAGGACTCCTATGCTCAGACTGATAGAACCACCCGAACCTAAAAAATAGGCTACATCAATTGGATGGAAGTACAGAAGTAAATAAATTTTTTTATGAAATTTTTATAGATATTGATGGTCTAACGGAAACTATTTTGAAAGATAATATCAACTCTAGATTTATCAACATTATTTTTAAAAAAACTATTTAGAGTATATGCTAGAAAATGAAATTTCTGAAGAATAAAGGTATAAGAAGAGGACAAATCAAATCAAGTAATTATTACAAAATATGGTGGTGAACACTTAACCTTTAGATAATTGTACTGTTTTTTGCTCTGTTCAGTGTTTTTGGCAATTTGAAGATTCTGAGGTTTCGTATATCCTATTGATCCTAAAGGCCGCTGCACTTTTCTCTTCTCACTAAAAGAGTTTGAAATTTGAGCTCTAGGCTTGCTAAAAATCCATCGAGCCCCGGTTGCCATGGATTTGGTTGACACAACTCTTGAGGAGACCGTATTTATCCGCGGAGATCCATGTTTCTTGATGCTTGATGATAGACCAAGTGCTTCTTCAACATGTAGATATCTCATTTTCCCTGTCCGTACCTCTTTTTCCCAGTTAATACGATGTCCACCAGGAAACTTACTATGTTTCTTTGGTTGCACAGTACTCTGAAAAATCTTTTCAGAGGCAGGTAACCTGGTTCCCTCATAATGCACATTTTCTAGTCCACTTGATGAAAACATTATCCCTTTTCCAATATCACATTCTTCACAACACCAATTCATTGGCGCATCAACATAATAGCCCATCATGCAATATCTAAAAGGAAGAGAAAAAAGCAGAATATTTTTAAAACAAGAAGAGGACTATGTATGCATAAAAGATACATGCAGTAATTATGAAAATTAAATGCCACAACATGCAAAAAAGATTCAAAAAGGAAAGCAAAGCTGATAATCTAACTAGCAATTTTCTTCAAGAGGAACAACCCCTTGTGTAAAAATTCAAGTAAACTTAAAAATGGGGTTTGGGATTGGGACAGTGTTTGAGGTTTACAAAGAACATGTAAATATGACACAATGTGATGAAGCTTGAGAGAGAGTCATGGCTTTCAGCTTTTCTAACTAATTGTCCACCTTTTCATGCTAGAGAGAGAGATAGAGATAGAGATAGATAGAGAGATAGATACAGAGAGAGAGAGAGAGAGAGAGAGCTTACCGATGCACGTCAACATTGTTACACTGATAACATGTAGTAATTGCTTTTTGAAAACCTGTATCACCGCAAATTTCACAAAAAATTTTCTGCAAGTTCACATTGAAAACACAAGAAATTTAGAAGTTGACTGACTCTTGATTGGAATTAAGATTACCATATGAACTAAATGATATGTGCAGACAAAATGTCATCAGATTCGGAAAGCTAAATCATAATCAACAAAATCTAGTTCTCGTCTTCTTTCATAATATATAGCCGAATCATATCCACCAGTGCATTCCGAGTATTCTATTTAAGTTTGTAATTTTTTACTTAAATGTTATACCATTAGACACACTCTAGCTGTTGTTAACATCTTTTTTTGGACAATCTGTTATAGAGCAAAAACGTTGATGCACAAAATATATCTCTCCAGTCTATTTGTTTAGCTAAAAGTGCACTATATAATAAAATCTTTATCTTTGCAGCAACTGAAAAAGAAAAACCCAATTATAGTGTAGTATGCATTGATATTAAATTATTTTGAACCTAAAATTTTAACAAATCAATAAACTGATTTTTGAGCAAAATGTTCTAAAAACTAACTAAATTTTAATCCCTATCTGTTAAGTACTAGTAGAACAAGGTATAAGAAAACATCCTAAGTAGCGAAACAACAACACTATCCAAATAATGGGGGAAACATAGAGTAAAACTCAAATTAGGACGTGGACAAATGAACTGCACTGAAAGTAATTAGGAAAAAAAACACCCAAACAAACAACAACATTGATTACTATTGCCTAATGGAGATAAAAAAAATAATCAAAGTTGCTAATAGTTGTGTGATATATATAACTGATACATTGTTTGACGATCAAATCCAGAACTTTAGTACGACACGATTAATGAAGGGGAAAGACAATATTTTAGTAAATTGTCAAGATTTTCTCTTAATCTAGTCACTTCATAATCTAGAACAAGTTATTACTCATCTGGTTAGAAAATTAAAACTTGTTTAAAGAATCTAATATTGAACACTCCTTTATGTACTTTAAGGTGTTGAACACTCCTTTATTTATTTTATAATCATGATGTCCGGACGAGCTTGGACAACTTTGCCCATCCTTAAGAAAGATACTCAATAGAGTATTAATCTACACAAGTCCAACTACCCTTCCTGACCTCTGATCTTTCTAACGGGATATTACTAAACCAACTCAGTCATCCTTTTATATGTTAAATAGCATAATAACAACTTTGACTTTCATATTTTGCATATAAGAGGGGAACATATTATATTAAATAATAATATAAAATAAAAATTAAAAAAGACACACGCTTAACCCATTTTAATCATCCCAAAAAGAATGTCGACCTTTTGCTATGGAGAAAAAACAAAGACAAATGCAGATGCATTGATTGCATGATTAGTCATTTTTTACATAACTTTTTTCTGTCTTTTAAATATTTTGAATTATAATTTATAATAGTTTTTATATAATTCAAATATGTAAATTTATTTTTAAAACCATAAAATGTTCATGTCAATATTCTATCAAAAGTTTAAATAAACTCTTGAAATTCTAACCATGACAGGTTCGTCGGAACTTACTAAAAAAGGCTAGGTTTTACCTTGTGGGACTGTTGTCCCTTTTCCCTCAGAGAGTGAGTGGCCATTTGCGCTCCACAATGGCACTCCAACAAATAAAAAATTTGAACGGGTCCTACACATCACATAAATTTTGGTCAAACATAACTCAGATTTCAACTTCAATTTTTAAAAATCCAAATAATTTTTTTTTCATGATCAAACGCCTATATAATAACAAATGACTCATGCTTGATAGTCTTGTATGTGATTAGAGTTGTCACAACAGCCAAAGAAACAAATTTAATAAATCAAGATAAATTAATGGATACTATAATTTTTTTTGAAAAAAAACTCTAAGAGAACATACATGTGAATTAACGAAGTATTTTCTGATAGAATTTCAATTAAAATAAAGTTAAAAAGCACATACGAAATGAACAACAAAAATATAGATATCGTACAATAAGAGGTGAAACTCTAATCTCAAAACTCTCAAATCAATGTGTATAATAATGGATTCGTTTCTCTCAACTCTCGAGGTATACATATATATATATATAGGTGAAAGTATGTGTATTGTGTATATAGACAAAATGATAAGAAGAGAAAATAGTAAATGTAGAGCCATAAACTATAATCTAGAAAGTATAAGTATATTATATAAAAAGCAATTAATTAATTGTAATATGTCGACTAGCGGTGTATGGGTCAAATCATCAAAACAAACTGAACTGAGAACTAAGTCAAACTGAAGAAAAAAACGGACTTGTACTTAGATTTGGCATTAGGAAAAAAACTGACCACTCTTTATTTGATTTGGTATTGACAAAAAAAGAAGAAGTTGAATTGATCCCAAAACAAACCGACATAATCTATAATTTTACTCTTTTATACATATAAAATAATTAATTATAATCTTTTTTGTTAATATATTTTAAATTAGTTTATAGTTTTCAATGTTTAGATATATTATTTCTATCGAAGGGAAGTGACTTTTTGTTTGAAAGAAATAGGTTCTTTCCCTACAAATTTTAAGAATCAATAAATTAATTTTACTATCAAGAACAAAAGGAAATTAATTAGTGAAAATGAAAATAAATTATGTCCAGTCAAATATGAAGTCAAAGTCAAAATCGAAATCGAGTGAGTCACTACGACGACGCGAGGGGAGTCTCTCTTCTCGGCCCTTTAATAGCTAGGATGAATATTTTTACTCAAAAGTATAAAAGGTCTCCTCTGCACCTCATATTTAAAGCTTAGCCTTTAAAGAAACCCAATAATCTCTATATGAATGAGGAATGACTATATTATGAAAATATGCATGAAAAAAATTGTGTGATATAAAAATAAGAATTAATCATATATGAATAAGTATGTTTTCCTTTGAACTCTGATAATGAACATACATTGGGTAAACTTGGTAAATCGATAGATTCAATACCTTTAAACTGTCGAGTTTTTCTGTATACCTAGATAACACATGTCACACAATCAACCTTAACCACTCTTGATTCTCATTATTGTGTTCATTTCAATTGCAAACACCACATAATTTCATGATTGGAAGAGTACCGGTCTTACACTAATAATTCTTCTTAAGTTGGCTTATATCTTACATTCACATAGATGATTTCTAAACGCGTAACCCGTATATACGCTATTTGATCATGTCATGTCAAACTTAGAAATTTTTAAAGAGTCTCAATATTTTATCCTTGTTTCTGAATATTGTCTTATTTTGAGATTGGAATTAGTTTAGCAACAATGTTGAACCATAATTCATAACTTTATTTGATCTCCTTGAATATAGATTTTGAAATCTCAAGTCAGCTAGGTAGAATTATCATTGTTATGACTTATCATCGGCCATAATCTCATTCCCTTTGATGATTTATCAACTGTTTGATCTCTAGTTAGGCCTTTTGTAAGTGAATCTTACACATTATTTTTTGACTTTACATAGTCAATTGTGATAATTTCAATGAGGCTCAATTACGATATGCAAATTAACCTTTTGATGAAACTATTTCAAGAGTACACATGACTCCTACAAAGGCGCCGATGGCACCTTGATTGTGCTATATGTTAGAATATCATACATTGCACGACAAAAATATATACGACTATCAAGTATAAAAGGAAAATAACTTTAAACGTTGGATTTTAGCTTTGATACTCAAATGAAACCAAACAAGTATCCCCACTTTAAAAAGGCATAATTTTCAGCATACACATGTAAATGTATTACCTAAAAGTTCATTGAAATTGAGAAAAGAACATAGAAATTATAGACGTACTTTGAGAATCACTGCACAGGGCTGTGGATGCAAGTATAAGGAGCTCAACATCATTTATAAGCGTTCTCATCACCAAATCATTGCCCCGCATGAACTCCACTAGAGCAATATATCTCTCAGACCTACATATAATGGGAAATGAGAATGAATATTTAGTAAAAACATTCCTAGGCAAGGGGACACTTCTACTTTGTAACCCCTTACCCCTTTACGGACAGATATATAAGACATAAGCTGACCTTTCTTTCTCACTTGCAAAATAATACAGTCCTATATCTTCATTACTCGGAATATGATTGTTGAATAGACTTTCCCAAATATCCCCACGGGGAACAAGTTCAAATATAAGAGTATCAGGCAAAAGACCTGAAAACTCATACACCTTACGTCTAACTCTAGAAGGAGGATGAGCCTGGATACAACTATTAAGCATCCCAAGTACAAATTCCAAAGCACCTAAGGTATCAAAACTTCTCCTGAAATGCAAAGATGAAGAGAGATTAGATCAATTATCATCTTACTAAGCAGTACACATTCATATTATCATTATGTCATATATTCTTTCAATGCCCCACTCATTATTTTAGCGATACTAATGGCATCCCTACCAGCTTGCATGTACCCTAACTAATTCATTGGACAACTTATCCATTTCACAAGCACATATTGACAAGGTAATGCTTCCCAGTAAGGCTAGATCAGATAGGCGCACCGTGTGTTGTAGCTGGGATTCAAACCTAGAATATCCAAGTTGTTAGTCCTATGCATTAACCACTAGGCCATCTCCTCATGGACCAATATTACGTTCTTGACAAAATGTATTATATATATTTCCGTACTTATGAATAGGGAATTTACAAAGAGTAGGTTAATCAGTCAACTGTCTACTAGAAAAGATGGGCCATCCAAATATAGGCATGTGCTGAATTTACATTAGTAATAATTGTACACGATGAAGGGTACTTACTTCCAGGAACGAACAAGAGTAGGATCACAAGGGTGTGTCGTAGATGAATTCATCATTCGACACTCATTCACAGCATCGGGACTCCTATGCTCCAGACTGGTAGAATCATCCGGACCTAAAAAATAGGCTACATAAATTGGATGGAAGTACATAAGTAAATAAATTTTGCTATAAAAGCTTTACAGATATTGATGGTGTAGCGAAAATCATTTCAAAAGATAATATCAACTCTAGATATATCAACATGATTTAAAAAAAGTTTTTATACAAGTTTTAGTGTTTTGGAGATTTTGAACCTTGAACTGTCATTTTTATCTGAAATTTAGGAAGATGAGCCCAGAATCCAATTCTGACATTTCAATCAGCTTCAGAAGGGTCATTTTAGGCTAGTGGCATAGTCGGCATGACTCCCGAGACTTTCAGTGCGAGTCAATGTGATTAAGCGTTTTAACTTTCAAGTTAAGGCCTAATTTTGACTCTAGTCAATATTCTGAGTAAACAAGATTGGATGAGAATTTCATCAGCGTAGTTAGCCCCATAATATTTAGTTTGGTTTAGAACAAACCTTAGTTTAGGCCCCGAGGCTTCTGGCCTAATTCTAAAGCCCCTCGTGGATTTTGTCTTACAATAGAAATTGGATGTTTAATGGACTAAAACAATCATAGAAGATGAAAGAAAATAACAAAAAGGCAAATGTGAAAACATGAAAGAGAGAACATGGGTATTGGAAAAATTAAAAATGTAGAACCAGAAAAGTTTAAAAGAGAAATAAAATTAAGATAAAGACACAAGATTTATGTGAAAACATGAAAGAATCAAGAATACCTCTATTTCCTGGGCATTGGAAATGTTCAAGCTTCTCTAACAGATACATGGGCAATCTCAGATAAACTTCATCACCAACAGAAGACACATTCCACAAGGAATGTTCTCTGAGAGTAGGGGAACCTCGAGAAATATCCTTGAGACCAATATAAGTCACACCACGACAAAGGTTGTTTCCCCAAATAGATAGATTTGCTAAACCTCCACGGTTTGAAGTTCCAACGGCAATAGCAACAAGTTTGACAATTGTGACTTTCCTACCAACAAGGGACCTGTCAAGATATCTATTAGATTTTGCGATCTCATCCTTGTGAACACTGCTTGAAAGTGTGAGCCATCGCTTAGAAACACAAGCACAAACAGTTCTCTCTCTGCCACTAGGTAGCCGCTTGAATACCTCCAAGAGGAATTTATCAATAAAGATTTCAATGGAAGGATGATTCCTCTGCTCAAAATTTTCAAAAGCAGTAGTGACGCAAATCCTCTCTCCATTTTTCCAATGTGATAAAAGCATAGATGATTTGTTTCTACTTGGATATGAAGTTTGGAAAAAAGCACTGTTTTTCTGAAAAACTAGAAGATTAAAAACATTAGACAAAGACCATCCTACATAAACTATCCTTTGAATAGATATTTTCACTCAACAGATAGTCACAAAATATGCTCTTAATGGACTAAATCAATCATAGAAGAAGAAAGAAAGAAAAAGGCAAAGCATATTAAGTACACAATCAAGAACCAATTTTAGTGTAATATGAAAAACAACACAAGTTTAAAACAGAAATATTAAGATAAAGACACAAGCTTTGAGCGAAAACAGGAAAGAATCAAGAACATACCTCTGTTAATTGTTTATTGCAAAAAGATCAAGTTTCTCTAACAGATGACACCCATGAGCAATCTCAAATAAGCCTTCATCACCAACAGAAGACACATTCCACAAGGAAAGTTCTCTGAGAGTATGTCCCATTTTTTACTGGGTCAAAGCCAAAAATATGATGAATAGAAGGAAATGAGATCAGAAAGATAGGCGAACAACTTGGCTATAGTTTATGTCAGATGTTTTCATGAGCAGTAAGCAGGAAATCTTCCCTTATTTTGGGAAAGCTAGTGACCGTGTGTGAATTCTTTCAAGGCAAAGGGCGGCTTGATTCGACATGGTTGTTTACTCTTATCCGGTTGAGGTGGCAATCTCAAGCAATAGCCTTGAGACCAACATCAATCACGCCACGGTAAAGGTTGTTTCCCAAATAGATAGCTTTGCTAAACCTCCACGGTTCGCAGCTCCAACGACAATAGCTTCAAGTCCAACATCTGTGATTTTCCTACCAAAAGGGAACTTGGAAAGATATCCATTAGATTCTGCAATCTCATCCTTGCGAATGTTGCTTATAAGCGTGAGCCATCGCTTGGAAACAGAAGCGCATGCACTTATCTCTTGGCCACTGGGAAGACGTTGAATACCTCAAAGAAGAATTTATCAGGAAGGATTTCAATGGATCGATGATTCCTTTGCTCAAAGTTTTCAAAAGTGGTAGTTAAACGAATCCTCTTCCCATTTTTCCCACGTGATAAATGCAGAGATGATTGTCTTGGACTTGGATATGAAGCTTGGAAGAAAGCACAATTTTCTAAAAACTAGAAGATTAAAAACATCATACAAAGACCATCCTATATAAACTATCATTTGAATATATATTTTCCCTCAATAAATATAGTCACAATATAAGCTCTTAAGGGACTAAATCAATCATAGAAGAAGAAAGAAAAAAAAAGGCACAAGCTTTAAGCGAAAACATGAAAGAATCAAGAACATACCTCTATATTTCAAGACTCTACACATGGGTATGGTTGAAAACTACTAGGAATTTAATATTTGAACCTTTCAAGCTCAAAAAAGCCCTAATTGATACCAAAAATAGACAAATCAACCAAAAGAAAGATTATCAATTACATAAACACCTTCATCTTCTTCTTTTTATAAAAAAAAATTGATGAGATGAACACCACATGACTTCCTACCTCAATATCCTAACGCATTTTACCTCTTCCTTTTACTTGTTCTTCCATCACTAATTATTTTCACCTAGATAAATAACATTCATCTCATTTAAGCAAAACACTTCACCCTTTTTAGCCACACAATATTAGTGATTGTTATAAGAATAGAAACATTAATAGCGGAAGAACAAGTGGAGGGGAGGAAAAAATGGGTTGGAACATTGAGATGAGATGCCACGTAATATTTAATTCTTCAAAATTTCCGCTATTATATGGGATCAAGTGTTCACCTTGTATAATCTTAACAGAGGAAAACTATATTTGAATTATTCAAGTAATTGTAGTGTAATTTTAAAAATAATAGTATAAGGAAGAATAAAATTGATTTTTCTCAAAGTAAAGAATAAAATTTGACCATTTTTACATTTATAAGTATAACTATAACCGTCAAAACTTTTTAAGTAAATTAAAAAGGTTAGACATCCTATTTAAAATTTTGTCTGGATTTGAATCATGATAGTTCACAGCTTCACCTACTTCAGTAGTTGTTAAATTTCATTATTTGATGCTCGTTACAAAAAAATATCTAATTTTTAAAAAATTAGAGTGATTTATTAGCTGTCATGAGGTAGATGAGAATTGCAACTTACCAATTTGTTTTCTATAGTTAAAACTTTGGAAATATTTTTTTTTTATTACTACTATATATAAGAAAGGATATCAAATTTTTTTAAGCAATTCCGCGATGCAAGGTGTGCCTAGGGCTAGTTTTATTAATAAATAGAACGGATCTCAAAGAAAAAAGTACAAGCAAGGGGGGCTAGACCTTACCTTACTAATCTTAATGAGGTAACGAACCTCTGCTAATTAACAAGCATGAAGAAAATAAGAGCTAGAGAAAACTAGATATTCTATGATCATCGTAGAGTTTATAATACACTTTGTGATGATACTACAAATGAGGATGCTTAAGTAATGCAAAAATATAAAATCTAAGAATAAAGCTGAGTTATCAACCTCAAACTTCATTTTATATATGTAAAAATTAAAAGAGATTGATCGCACGTGTTAAGTAACCTGAAGTATTTCCCTCTTGTCTTCTTCGTCAAATATGTCCAACAAACTTTATAGTTCATCACTTCTTTTGGGATTTATTGGATCTTGTTGTTGTTGTTGAAACTATCATATGATTTTGCTTTTCCAGTCGCATTGGTAGGTGTCTTGGAATAAATTCCTCAGTCACCTTACCATCCCAACTATGTTAACTTTCATGTGTCTTCTTTTTGCTTTTGTTGCTTCCACTTCTTTGTTTCCTAGGCGAGAGATCCCCATTCTTGGCTACCTTATCAAATAATATGTCTAGCATATCATCCTCATCATCCTTGTCAAACATTTCACTGCCCAAGTCACCATCATAAGTTTTAGTTGGACTAAGTCTTGAAACTACAGCTTTTGGCTCATGGATTTTTTCCAATACCTTGGTGGTAATGGTCAAGATCTTTTTGGAGTTATCAATTGTCACTGCCATAAATGGATTTTTCCTACTTGAAGGCACAAATATGGGTTCTTAAGGACTCAACTTACTCTTTGCAGGTGAAGAAATATGCTCCTCTTCCTCAACTAAATCTGCCCATCTAGAATCACTCGTTTCCTTCACCTAACTCTTGTAATTCCTTCTGGAGATTGATTGTTGTCTAGATATTTTCTCTCCAAGTGACTCCAATAATGGGGAATTAGGAACATCACGATTCGAGGTGTTGATTGTTGCCATAGGTGGTTTGACCATTGGATTTGCTTTATTCAACATTGCGGCATGTGGCTCCTTGATTATTCTAGTAGTTTCTGGATTAGAAACTTGAAGAATTGGTGTGGATAATGCATGGAGCTCTTGATCAGAATTGATCATTAGGGCATCAAAGGTGTTAGAGGACACAACCTTCCTTGATACTTTATCTTCACAATTTACCATCTGCTCATTGCGCGTTGGGTTAGTAGAATCTAGTTGTTGTAGTTTGGTGCTACTTGGAGAATTTTTTTTGCTTGGTACATCAGTCCAGCCTCCCTTATCATTGTCCTTCAAAGTGAAGTCATGATCACATGTACCACAACATTTGAAAAATTGATCCAAATTCTCTTCACACTGCTGCACCATATTAGCCTGACCAGAATCTTCAATCGTAGCCAAACTAGGATCTTTCCTAGATAAAACACCAGTAGTAGGTGGTTTAGGATTCGAAAATAGATCAGACTCCAAATTAATCACAGGAACCACCGAATATTTAGTTAAACTATCCTTTGCACCCAAAACCAAAGTCTGCGAGGCCGTAGCTAAGGTACAATTTAGTGTAACTGTAGTATTAAGAGTATCATCTTGAACACAAGTATCAACTACTCAATCTCCATTGTTTTTTAATGGCTTCCACCATTGCTATTTCATTATTATTTGCATCTACAGCTCGAGTATTATCATCAGTAGTTTCATCTATGTTTGCTAGTCCCCTCTTCTCAATTAAATTTTGTCGTAAATCAGCTTGAAATTTTTCTCCATTGAATTGTTCATCTCCAACTACTCCATTATCTTTATGATTAGGATCTTGATTATTTTTCAAAATCAATTGACAATTGTTTTCATCGTGACCTTGATGCTTACAATGGTTATAATATAAAGGTAAATTATCATAAATAAATTCCTGAAAACCTCTTGAATCTTACTGGTCTGCTCGTCCAAATACTGGAGATGCATCCTGTTAGGCAGCTTGTTCATAAGATCACGTATCACCATCACCCAAGCAGTGCTAGGCCTTGTCTTGTCTTGTGTTTCCTTGTCAATAGCTATTGGATTTCCAACCGCTGATGCCATTAACAACTAGGATCTCTTGGTAAATAAATCTGGTGATATCAAGGCAATGAAATCCACACCGCGTTTTCTTCTCTTGGTAGAACTCTCGTAATTGATCTTAGTGTAAAAGAATGGTTTTAGAGCATCAAGGTTTGAGGGTGTGTTGTGAAATGGGGACTTGGAACATAAATTCCGAGTCTCTGTCTCCGTGTAACCCGCTACGATGGGATTATTCTTACCATGGCGGGGCCGCTATGGCGGGATGGCTTGCTATGGTGGGCCAATCTCTAGTAAAAATGAAAAAAGTCTCAAAAATGTTATTTTTCTGCAAACTTTGTTCTTAGAGAGCGAAAGGACAACCTAGGGCTATTTCTTTTGGTTTTTCACTAATTCTTGTGCTAAAGGTAAGTCAATTACTCCCCTAATTCGTAAATTGATTCTTAGAACTTAGAATCCTTGCTATTTATCCTTGGGGGAGGGTTTTGGCTTGAAATTAGTGGTGAAAAAAGCCTTAGTTGGGTGTTAGAATCATGGGATTAGCCAATGATTAGTATTTGGATATAATCCGGGTAAAGTAGGCCATTATTATTGATCCTTTGCATTTAATTACTTATTTTAGATCAAGAACAAGCTGAGAGACTCCGAAAAGGGAAAACTCAAGTTCTTTAAGAGTGTTCATGCTTGGTTTCGAGGTAGGTGATGGTTTGATTTTCCGTCTGTGTTATATATGCCTGCCAATTGCTCCATTGCATTCATGCATGTATATGAATAAGGAAAGATGAAATGACTAATTGTGATTCCGTCGCATGCAATGAACCTGTTACCTGGTTGTACGATTCAAGTGTGTAAATCATTCATTGTGGTGCTGATTGTGTTTGTGATTATGGTTGATTGGATCGTGTGTCACGTTCCAACACATAATTGGACCGGGTGTCACTTTCCGACACATATTGGATCGGTGTTACCTTCCGACACATTATTGGATCGGGTGTCACGTTCCAACACACTAGCAGTTTGAGTATGGGTTCCATGAGAGGACCATCATTGATTATTGCATTTGAGATTGATATTGTGAAACTAATATATAGAGCATGAACTAGTAAATTATTGTTTTTAAGGTATATGCGCCAATTACTATGTTGTAGTTACTTGTATATGTCTCACTTACTGGAATAGTCGCGTGATCCAACAAGTACACCGTTGTTTGTATACTGATACTGCACTTGCTCTTTCTTTATTGAGTACAGGGCATCTTCATGCGGCTGTTGAGAGACCTCAGCTAGGAGATCATTGACTTATCGAGTTCAAGTGTGAGTCAGTTCCTTTAGGCTTCCATTGATTCATCTAGGATCTTTGTCCATTTCCTTCAAAGTTAGACCTCTTAGACTCTTTACTTTATGTTTAGTTGTTTTGGGGTTGCACCCCTTATCTTAGACCGTTTAGTTAGAAGTTTTGGTACAACGACTTTCAGGTTCTGGGGTTGAATTTCCGCTTCTTTATGTTTGTTTTTGATAACTTACTGAGTTTATGAGAACTCAACTTTTAAAGTGTTTATTTAAACATGTATCCACATCTTTAAATGCATATCTTTTGGTTAGTATTGTTTAGTTGGGTTGTAGTAATGGTTCTCCCATTGGAGGGTTAGTGTGGGTGCCAATCACGGTAGTCTGGGTCGTGACAAAGTTAATCATAAGGTAGTGTGCCTCTATGTTTGTTTTTGCAACTTTATTTTGTCTTTTAAAATAGATATAAAATTTATATATCGAAATTATAATACGGGGAGGACTAAATGCAAAATAGTTTCTTCTCATGAGTTAACTATACACTATAAACATTTATCATTTTACTTTTCATATTTTTATTGCAACTTAAATACAATTTTAAAAGAAATTATGTGATTTTTTAATAGTTCATATTCATCGTTATGGAGTACACATGCAACGCGTGTGCCCAAATACTAGTGTCTATAGTATGAAGAAAAAAAATAAAGGATATCCAACTTTTGTAGTCTTTACATGAATTCTCTTGTCTTTTCACATATTTGTCAAATTTAAAGAACATTAAAGACTTTCCACATGGTATTAAAAATGATGATGTCACGAAAAAGGTATAGTGATCCTACAAGGTACATTTATATATCATATCTTATATATTACCTTAAAAGCATGAACTCCTAACTTGAATGTTAAATTACTATAATATCCCTAACATAGGTTGTGACTTTTTCGATGAGTTGTGACTTTTCTGATAAGTTGTGACTTTTTTCAAAGGGTTGTGATTTTTCGATGAGTTATGACTTTTTAAAAGAGTTGTGACTTTTTCAAAAGGTTGTGACTTTTCGGAAAGGTCATGACTTTTCAGATAAGACACAAAAAATACTTGTTCATACTACCCTTTGTTTACTATAAATAGAGGGGTTTCCTCTCATTTTTCAACCACAATTTTTTTTAATCTTCTACTCTTCTTCTTCTTGCATTTTAAAAAAATTCTGTGATTTATTGTAGTTGAGTGAGTTCGAAGTTTAGCGGAATATGAGGTACCACTATTCTGATGAAGTAAATTGTTCAATCCTAAGAGGGTATATTCCTTAACCTCGAGTACTTGATGAAAATAATTCTGATGATATAATAATTATTTTTTTACTTAGTATATACATTAGTATGTAATGTTCCAATATATGAAGTTAACATGATGTAGTCTAAATTCATTTTGTTTTTGTTAACAATTTCTCTTGTGATGTAGATATATGCTTCTGAATATCTTTTTAAAAAATTATTAAATTTCTCAAGAGTTAGAAAATTGTCACGAATTATTTTTTTTATGCTTAAGATAAAAGAATGACTTTATTTATCAATGCTACTTATGTGATTTAGATTGTCATAAAGTTTGATTCAAAGTAGTTATTACTATATATACATTGCCCTTTTGTTTTACTGATTTACTATTTCTTAATATTTAAGTATTTTTGACGAAGGAAAGTCTATATGACTTGTAATAACCTAGTTGAAGTTTGTATTAGTTTAATTTTTATTGTAGTCTAAATTCATTTGTTTTTGTTAACAATTTCTCTTGTGATGTAGATATATGCTTCTGAATATCTTTTTTTGAAATTATTAAACTTCTCAAGAGTTAGAATGTGTTTTTTTGATGCCCAAGACAAAATAATGACTTTATTTGTCAATGCTACTTATGTGATTTAGATTGTTAGGAAGTTTGCTTCGAAATAGTTATTACTATATAAATATTGCCCTTTTGTTTTACTGATTTACTATTTCTTAATATTTCAGTATTTTCGACGAAGAAAATTTTATATGACTTGTAATAACACCAGTTGAAGTTTGTATTAGTTTAATTTTTAGTGTAGTCTAAATTCATTTGTTTTTGTTAACAATATCTCTTGTGATGTAGATATATGCTTCTGATTATCTTTTTCCAAAATTATTAAACATCTCAAGAGTTAGAGAATTGTCACGATTTATTTTTTTGATGCTCAAGACAAAATATGACTTTATTTATCAATGCTACTTATGTAATTTAGATTGTCAGGAAGTTTGCTTCAAAATAGTTATTACTATGTAAACATTGCCCTTTTGTTTTACTAATTTACTATTTCTTAATATTTCAGTATTTTCGACAAAGAAAAGTTCATATGACTTCTAATAACGCCAGTTGAAGTTTGTATTAGTTTAATTTTATTATTTATTTAATAGCTAATTTTTATGAGATAAATATTTTCATTAATACAAATTTATATATGTATGTATATATATATTTGGGTAAGTATTGATATATGTCACGAATGTATTATCAAGTTAACAAGATCTTCTAACTTCAAAATATATTATTTTAGAATTTTCCGAGTTCTTTTTTTTAAAAAAAAAACTCACAACAAATATGAAAATATGTGAATATATATGAATCATTGAAAATTTATCATTAACAAAATAAATTTTATATTCAGTAATATGGAATAAACATTTTCATTTTGTCCCTACACTAAATTAAAATCTAATAAGTATAAAAAAAATAGTAACATTAATTAAAAAACCTATTTGTTTATGTAAGTATAAAATTTATTAGAAATTCATCTATGGCACATTAATTCTTTAGTTATAACATTATGAATTCTCTTAGTTATTACTAATTATTGCAAATGTTATTCACACTCTTTTACATTCTGTTGTTATAATATTATGAATTCTCATAGTTATTACATTAATTATTTCTATCTTTCATCTTTCCTTATTTTAACTTTTGACCAATAATTTTTCATATTATTATACCGCTCTTATATATGTGATAACACGGTGTTGTTATTTTTCCTTGAACGAAACATGTTTGGTTGAATAAATTGAAAATTGTTTACAAGTATACGAGCTATATCTTTGTTGGGTGTAGGATAAACAGGTGCTTATATATATGATTTCACAGATAAAATATATTCTTTAATTTTAATTTTTAGTTTTTTCGGTAAAAAAAAGGAAATCTTTCTCAGTTAACTATGAACAGTCAGATAACTATCTTTGATTTATGTACACTGTCAATCGAGAAGTCAAATATGAGAGCCAACAAAAAGAACGTCATATATTATATTATAACTTATAAAATAAAAATTAATATACAAAAATAGTTCTAAAAATTAAAATGTAGTTGTTCTCCACATGTTCATATGACATCTAAACAGATTAATACATTATTGCATTTAACTAATAAATTTTTCATTGACCATCTTCATAGGTTCGTGTGAATAAGAGATATATATGACGATCCACATTGAACATTCACAAAAGAATCTGGAATATTATTTTGTGCAAAACTTATTATTCAAATCTTCGATTAAATTTTCTGAATTGATAATCACGTGCAACACACGTGTCGAAAAACTAGTATTACTGTAAGTGGGAACAAAAAAAGTTAAAAATTGAATTACGGTTTTACCCCTACTATAAATTAAAATGTTATAAAAACATTTAATTATTTAATTTAAATATTAAATTATATTATTTTAATAAAAATATTAATGACTTTTGCACTTCCTTAGATTAATTCCTAACTATATTAAATTATATCATTTTAATAAAAATGTTAATGACTTTTGCACTTCCTTAGATTAATTCCTAACTAAAATATCTAATTTAATAATATTTATCATCTATAATATATATGTATATTTAATTTAATCATCATCATATCATATCATATATATGTATATATATACACACTAAATTATTATTTTTATAAAAAAATAATTAATTGAATATTAAATGTTTCTAAAAAAAATTAAATGACCATTTTTCATTCACTAAATTAACACTGTTCCTCTAATAACTTATGATTCGAAAGTAAATTATTACACAATCATTAATTTTTCAATGCACAAAAAAAAACCAAATCTTTTTTAGGAATTTCAAAGGTTATTTTGAAATTTACAAGCAATTTAATATGGTTCATGTATTAGCAAAAAGTCACGTTATCCAAGAAAAATTGTTGATATTCTCATGCATTTATATCATGATTTGCGCTTATCTAACTCTTGACTATACACATTCTCTTATGATTTTTGGATTATCCCTACATTTGTCATCTATAAATATGGAAAATATGGAGTAAACAACATTATGTGATATACAAGGAATGGGCAAACTAAGATTTTGGGGATCAACTTCTTTAGGGATGAACAAAGCATTATTTTTGCTCTTTTTCTTAGAAGAACAAAGGTGAATGATCTTCAAGAAGGATATGCTTTTTTTTAGTACATGGTTTCCTTCTTTGAATGTAAAATAAAGGGTCATGCATCGAAATATAAGATCATCACTCTTTACTAATATACTCGTGTGATGTAATTTGTAAAAAAAATTAATTATAATTTACTTGGATCTTTTTAACGATTAAATTATTGTACTATATTAATTGATAATAAAAGTTATTTAATTTGTTCTTACAATTTTATTAATTACTTATTTATGCTTATTTTTTGTAAGGGGTGTGTAAGATAGAATATATAAAACTATATTTTTTATCAATTTTTTTCTGGAGGGGTGTACAAGATTGAAACACGATGAATAATTTGAAATGGATAAAGTAACGTATGATTAAATTATTAATAACTTCTTTAATTTATGGAAGAAATAATGATATAAATGTTTATCCTTATTTATTTATCCTTTTGTCTCACTTTGAGAAAGGCAAATTCAATGTTTCAACTTTTGATACCGTTTCATATTTTAAGTTGTCACGTCGTTGATGCTATGTTTCTGTATTCTAAACTCAATTTTGAAAAAAATTATATTGGTAGGATCCAATACTTGATATGATCCCTTAATAATAATAAAAATTAATATTGATTATTGTAGCCTTCATTTTATTTTAATTAACTTTAAGAAGTGGCTATCAAAATCTTTTCATTTTTATTTTTCTTCTTTTCTCTGAACATTGTCTTGTAGGTAATTAACATATGGGATAAGAATATACATATATTAATTTGTGTTTATAATTATAGTATTTTAAAGTACTAAATATTATTATCTTTTATTTCATTTGGAGAAGAGATACTTTGTTGTCATATTTTAATTTATTATTGGTATCCAAGAGTAGATTCCAAATATTTGAACTATTTTTTTTGGTAAATGAATGATATTCATGTAATTTAATTATTAAACTATTTTTGATACAATGATAATTTGAAACAATTTATGTCAATTTAGATAAGTACACGTGCGATGCAAGTGTCCATAAACTAGTATATATATATATATATATATGAGTCTTTATTTTATATAAAAACATTACTAAACTTGTTTCAAGTAATATTTTACCTTAAGAATTTATTGTAAAATCCACATTGAAATCTTAAACACAACAATAAATGATCATATTGAAAGAAAAACTATAAAACACTATTTTACATATATTCTGAAAAGGCTTGGAGAAAATGTTGTAGTTAGAGAAAATATAATTTGATCTCTAAACAATTTATGATAAAGCTTAATTTGAATCATAGTAAAATCTCAATTTTTTAGTAAAATAGAAATTCGAAAAGCTTTTATGCATACATTTATTTGATTTTCTTTTTAAAATTTTAATAGTGTAACCACCTATTAGGTTATTTTGAGTATTAGAGCTACTTATTTCATAAAAGACTCTTTTGATAGATTTTAAATGAGTATTTTGGACTATTCGTAACTACAATTATATAATTAATGGGGATAATTTTAATAATTAATTTAGTTGGCTATTAAAGAAAATAGCATTAAAATTAGTAGTGGGTCACTTTCACCACTTATAATTAATCATGTATATAATTAAGGTAGTAAATAATCTGTAAAAGAAAGGAAGATAAAATATAGACGCTCCGCTACGAAAATCAAATTGAAACAGTGGCATCTGCATCTCATGTAAGAATTCTAATTCGTGAGATTGGGTACTGTTAGATGGAAAACTTTTGAATTAAATATTAAAATTGAATATATATATATATATATATATATATATATATATTGAGATTTGGGGGACAAAATTTTTAGTTAATGATTACTTGATGATTTCTTATTGATTTTCTAATGATAACTAAAGGAATTAAATAGTATAATTAATTAATGTAGTGCAGCATGGATTTAACAAGTGATGAGGATACTATCAGTAGCCAATTGGTTTGAAGTGCTGACTACCACTGGTTTCTTCACCAGTGGCTTTAGCTTTGGATATTATATTTTTTATCATCATCTTATAAATCAAGTTTTGATATATTGAGATAAATAATTAAATATTAGGCGTATTGTATTATATGAATACCTTTAAAGTTATAGTAATTTGAGGAATTGAGACTTAATCCTAAGTTTGAAATTTTACGAGTATGAGATTTGGTATATTAGTTGGTATGAAGACATAGGAAATTGATTATAGATTTGTGTGAGTTTTTGATTCAAGGCAAGATATATGATATGATATGGGTGTCTACGGACTCGTGTGCCTATGAATATTGTATACTTGATAGATTTAAAACATTCGGAGCATTGAGGAAAGGAAAAACATTGGAGAATCAGCTTGTTTGACTTCGGTTCTTCGGTGGAGGTAGATTATGATTTATTCTATGTGATAAAGAGACTCTTAATAGTGATTGATATAGTCATTGAGTAATATTGTGAAGTTTTCTATGTACTTAATTGTTGTGGTTTGGATGAGTTATATGTAGTTGTGATTGGTTTGTAATCCCAAGACAGTAAAATCCATAATCTTGAACTTGCTCTATCAAAGTGATGCCTTGAATAAAGAAGTCTAGGTGAAATATTGTTAATGAAGTGAAAAGTGATGATACATTTGGATCGGGTGCCACGAACCGGTATGATACATTTGAATCGGGTGTCATGTTCCGGCGCGATAACATTAAAGGAAAATATATTAAAATAACTTAATGTACTCATGTCACGACCCGAGCCTACACCCTGGACGTAATCGACACTCCAAAACCATTGCTGGTCCCCAAGCGAACCCTCATCCTGGCTGACTACAAGTGGAAAACTTACTCATGCAATAATGGGCTTAAAACTGAATTAAATCCGTTATACTCAAATACTCAACTCATAAAGTATGAACAATACTCAATCGAAATACTTATAGTTTGTAAAAAAAACTCCAAAGAAAGTAAGTGCTGAGAGACACCTCGACTCTGCCTATCTATAAAGCCTCTACTATTAAGGAAGGATGCCGGGACAAGACCCACGATACCTTCAAAATTACTAACTAGAAAGTAAATGTGAAGTCCTCCAGAATACAAGGAGGATCACCAAAGCTAGCTGGAGTGCAAAAATGGTATCAACGAAGCACTTGTTGATGACCTTGAACACCTGTATCTGCATCATAAATAAGATGCAGGTCGAATGACATCGATACATTGAATGTACGAGCATGCAAGGAGAACTGAAAACATAGGTAACTGCACAGACAAGACTTGAAGAATACTCACCTCAACTAAACTTCAATACAAAAGAAATAACAAGAGATGCAATATTTAAAGCTTCATAAATAAAAAGATGTTAACTCAAGGATGTATATAAAAATACAATAAAATACTCTTTACTCTTATTTGGGAGATTCTCTAACCGACAACCATCATTATGAACTATACGATGATACAACATCTCGTCCACACTGCCAGAACTGTCTTATACCTTGCTGAGGTATAGAACACCTCAACTAAGTGGATCCACTAAGCTCTGCCGAAGGCACTAAGGATTCATCTAAAAAGTATGATCCATTACCCATGTTGGCTACATAGTTTATGAGGAATGTGAGTTGTCTGAACTCATCCCCATATCGGTGCTCAATACTACTCCCAATTATATATATACTCATGCTCAAATGTATAAAACATACTCTTTCTGTGGTTTAAGATAATTGCTCAAACTATCCTCTTATAAGAGGTAATTGCTCTGAAATATCTTTGAACTCATAAAATCTTTTTAGAAATCAAAGTTTCTCTTTTCTCAAGGTAAAAATGATACATTTGGGAATACTTAGTTCCCTTAAACTTTACTCAAAACGTCTCTTTAAACATTCCTCAAAACTCAGTTTTAAACACAAATATTGGCTTTAAAAGATTCTCAAGATTTATAACTCAAAATAGGATTTATGCTGAAATGTAGACATAAAGGAATTAACTCAAGGATCTCAATAACAATATAGAAACTCAATACTCAGAACTCAAGAACTCAGGAACTCAGAACTCCATGATCTTACTCATCTCAAGAATACTAAATTCATAGGGTTCATGCGGAAATATGGACATGAACGAATCAACTCAAGGATCTCAATAACTATATAGAAACTCAATACTCAGAACTCAATAAAAGCTCTTGAACTTTTCTCTTAAACTCACTTTAGTTTTGAATGAAAATTAAGACATGTGATTAGAAAATGTAGGAACTCTCAAGGGTGAATGGAGCCCTTAGGAGCTAATGCAAAGAAGGAAAACATAGCCACAACCTAAAGAAACATGTGTCGGATGAAACAAGGAAAAATTGGCCCAGCAACACCTAGCGTACTGTTGGTGCGTCGCCCCAGCACTCCTGGCGTACTACTGGCGCGCCGCGCCAGGCCCTGAAGTCTGGGGCTGGATTTGGGCGTACTGTTGGTGCGTCAACCCAACACTCTTGGCGTACTGGTGGAGCACCGCCTTAGCCCTTCCCCAGCGACTTTGACGAAATTTTTTGGTAAAATTCAAGCTTCAAACTAGGTTAGAATTGGAGAATTTCTCCTAAACTCTTCTTAATTCTCAAATCCAACACGATTACATGAGAATTTCATACAATACTTTTAAGAAACACAACTCATACTAAAGATCCTCAACCCAAGAAACTCAAAACCTCCATTGTTAAAGAATGAAACTAAAATCAAGAACTACTCAAGAATCTTTTAGATACAACGATTTCATGGATGAATTAGATGTATGGCATAAGGAAGAACAAGTCCAACTTTATGAGAAGCCTTAGATACCTAGAAAGAACAATGTTCTTGGCTGCAATCGACGGATCTTGACGAACGCTCAAAACCTAGCTCTTTCTCCTCTTGAACTCTTCTCTTATTTTTCTAAGTGTTTAGGAATGACAAAGAGTGGTTTAGCATCTGATTAGACCCTTAATTGGGTGAGGAAAAACGTGGATAGGCTTGGAAGGAAAAGGAAAAGACCAAAATACCCTTCTAGAAATGAATAAGATGCCTTAAATAGAGAAGCTTCACTCAAACGGACATAACTTTTTACTCCGAGCTCGAAATGAAGCACACTTATCGGCGTTGGAAAGAGGACTCAAAGACCTTTAATTTAATATAACACCTTGAACTTTGAAATAATTAAATTTGACAGAACCAAAATTAGAGTCATGCAAGTTACTCTTCAAATTGTAAGTTTTGGGTCAACTTCAGACAGCCATAACTTTTAGCACAGGATGAGTTAGGTGGCCCATAAGGTATCAAATCGAAGTTCGTTGAGTCCTCTTTCCAACACCACCAAGTTTTCTAAGTTCCAAGTTCGGATGAGGGAGATATGCTCGCTTGAGTGCAACCTCTATAAATAGAGCTTTTCATCTGTTTTAAGGAGGGGTATTTTGGTCTTTTTCTTACCCCATAAAGCCCACACGTTTTGACTCACCCAAATAGGGGTCTAAGATGATTGAAATTAGTTTTCAATCTCTCAAAAAACGTTTAAGCAAGTTAGGAAAAAGTTCAAGAGGAGAAGGGAGGAGATTTCAAGAAGTTCTTCAAGGTTTTGAGGAAATCACCAAGAACTTGGTTCTTTAGAGGTATGTGAGGTTTCTCATAGTGATGGATTTATTCATCCTCACTCCAATCATGTAATCTTTTCCTTAATTCATTGATGAAATCATTTATGTAAGGATTTTTGAAGAATTCTTGAGTTTTAAGCTTCAATCTTTAACAATGGAGGTTTTGAGTTGTTGAGGTGAGGGTTTTGCGAATGAGTGTTGATTCTTGTTAGATTTTGGGTGAAATTAGTGTAATTATATTGGGTTATTGAACCAAAGAGATTTTGGAAGAAATCAATCGATTTCGGATAGGTTAGGATTCAAAATTTAGCAAGAAAATTCGTCAAAAACTGGGTTTGTGCAGTCAATTTTCGTCTCCCCATTTTTATTTCGTGGAGCAATTTCATGGAGCCAAAATATTCGTGGAGTGAGACAGACTTGTTCCTTTTTCAGACTTAGCCAAATTCAAGTTCTTCTACCCTCGATAACGGCTCCACGAAAACTAAACGTGGGCCTGATTATTGTGACTTCTCAATCTTTACTTTTCTCACTCTTTTGCTACAACTTCCATCTCTTTTCATCATTCTTGTCTTCGCTCTCTCCTTTATACTAACTCTTAAAGTCTTCATTAATCATTGAAAGATCCTATGCATATTCTAATCATTGTTTTTAAACTCACATTTTCAAGTCAAGGTAAAGTTAAGAAGGAAGTTCAAAGTTTTTATTTCATAAACACTTAAGAGCTTTCAAATGCTATTTATATAACTAAATGTATACTTATGTATCTATGTTGATTATTGAATTTGAAAGATAAGTTCACAAGTACATGTTTTCAAGAATGTAAACACGTCTAATGTTTGAAAAGTATATCAATCAAGTAAGAAGTCCATTCCTTGTAATGGGTGAATTGAGCATAATGTTATATCTATTATTTTAAGAGTAGTATCGAGCACCGAGTTGGGTTAGAGTCTCTTATGATTCGGAAGTCCCACAGAACTACGTAGCCAGCGTAGGATAAGATAGCCCTTGTAACACCCTGTATCCTAGATAGACCAGAATGCAGAATTCCAGAAGTTGTAGGTGCAACCTACGGACCGTAGGATGACCCACGAACCGTAGGTGGTGGCCCGTGGTTGGCCACCTGCAGCCCTTCCCTAGAAAGCCTAGAAAATTTTGCTAAGGGTAGACCCACGCCAGGACCTACGGACCGTAGGTCAGACCACAGTCCGTGGTCCAGGGCCGTAGGTCAGACCCCCAAATTTCAACTCCCAGTAACGATCGACGATTGATCAGAACGGACCGTCGGTCCATCCACGGTCCGTCGGTGACCCCAACAAATTTTAAGTCAGGGTTCGTTTGGTCTTTTCCCTATGCGTTGGACCCCTAAACTACGTAGTTTTGGTCAGTTTTAGCCTAGTAACTTAATTAGACTTTACCCAAGTCAGCTCATTCTCCTAAAATTCATCAAGTTGAATGAGAAGAAGGAGAAAGAGTCGACCAAGCCCTAGTTCAAGAACGCAACAAGTTTTCATCAGTTCCAGACCCGAAATCGGAAGATTTCTCCGTGGAATTCGTCACCAGGTATGTGGGATTTCACTAGTGGGTTCCTTTCACCCATTAGGTCCTTAGAATTCAGTCAGATTCTTGATTCCCTTCACATTATCTAGACCTAGGGTTTCTAGAATTTCAGCAGATCATTATGAATTAGTTACTTTAATGTTCCTAATCAGATTATCATGATTTTAGTATTGTTTTGCGTAGATGCTTTCACAAACTCAGAACCCTAGCTATGTAGTTGTTTTAGTTCATGAATTACACATGCTAGGTCAGTTATTTTAGATACACATGCCTTAGATTTGAATGTTTCATTATCAGTACATTAATGTTGGATTTTCAGTTAGTATGTCAGTATTTTGAGCTATCCAGTATTACAAAAATTTAGTCATAATGTGTTATTTACATAATCAATTGGGAGTAGACTTAATCCCGAGTTGGACTAGGGTCAGTCACCCTCAAGTCCCAGAACTACATGCCCCCGTAGGTTGTAAGTCCCCTCTGTGGGCATCATTTTAGTGATCACGCTAGTCATGCCTCTATACCTCTGGCAAGGTATATTGGGTCCTCTCGATGGGGGTATACATCGGACTCCACATTTAGCTCATGTGGTTTTATATCGGTTATTAGTAGCTCCCTCACAGTCAGATTCTATTGCATTGACCATGTTATCAATTACAGTCAGATTTCAGTCTCAGCATGTTATAAGCTTGGTCATTGTATTCAGTTAGTTCATGTTCAGTATTCTCAGTATAGTACCATTCTTATATCATATCATTGCTCAGTTATACGCTTTATTCAGTTATGTTATTATTCAGCTTTACTCTATCCTGCATGCTCAGTACCTTTCAAGTACTGACGCATACTCTGCGCTACATCTTCTCATGATGTAGGTTCAGGTTCTCAGCTTCCAGATCACGCATAGATCGATTCCTGATCTCCAGCTCAGCAGTATTAGTGGTGAGTCCTCATTCTCCGAGGACGAAAGACATGTTCCTTTGCTTTTAGTCTTAGTTTCAGTTTTGCTAGATTTAGCTGGGGCATGTCCCAGCATTTCTAGTCAGTTAGAGGCTTTATTTCAGACATAGTTAGAATCATCTTTAGCATTTAAGTTTGACCTTCTAGTTGTTGTTAAAATCTCATTTTTATATATTCAGATAGTTTATGGGTATTCCCCATCCCTTCAGTTTATCTCATGAATTAGCTTCCGCACAATATTTCTTTACTTCAGTTTATTTAGTATGCTTAGAATATGCCAGCTCAGGGTTAGCTTGGGGTCACTCGTGATCCTAGGTCCCGTGTCCGTATCCTGGAGGTAGCTTCGGGGTGTGAAAAACTTGGTATCAGAGCATTAGGTTTAAGTATCCTAGGATGTCTGACAAATCGCACTAAGTAGAGTCTTTTTCATGGGTGTGAAGTGAACCACATCTAATGAGAGGAAGGCTACGAAGTGTGTTAGGAAAACTTCACTTTTTTGCTATTCTTATCGTGTGTGGGTATGATCTACCTTCTAACTAGTCGTTATGTGTTTCAGATCATGCCTCCGCGTAGAGCTAACGCAAGAAACGCTAACGCAGCTCCTCCAGTCCCAAATCAGGAATTTTCAAATGCAGAGTTTCAGAATGCTATCCAACTTTTGGCTCAGAGTGTGACTAACCAGAACAACCAGCAGGTTCCAGCTCCTGCAAATGCTAATGTTGGGTCAGCTGCAGCTAGAGTTCGTGATTTTGTTAGGATGAATTTGCCTGAGTTCTTAGGATCGCAGATTGGTGAGGATCCCCAAAACTTCATAGATGAGGTCAAGAAGATCTTTGGAGTGATGCAAGTGACATGTAATGATTGGGTAGAGTTGACATCCTATCACCTTAAGGATGTAGCTCATATCTGGTATACTCAATGAAAAGAGAACAGGGGTACAGATGCTGCTCTTCTCACTTGGGAATGCTTTAGTGAGACTTTTATGGACAGGTTCTTCCTAAGAGAGTATAGGGAGGCAAGAGCTCCGGAGTTCATGAATTTGAGGCAAGGTAACATGACAGTCCAAGAGTATGGACTCAAGTTCACCCAACTCTCCAGGTATGCTCCTCACATGGTTGCCGATTCCAGGGCTCAAATGAACAAGTTTCTGTATGGGGTATCCGACTTGGTGAAAACAGAGTGTAGGAATGCTATGTTGCTGGAAAATATGAACATCTCTAGGCTCATGACTCATGCTCAGCAGGTTGAGGGAGATAAGCTTAGGGAACAGGCTAAGGAGAACAAGAAAGCTAGAACAGGTAACTATGAGTAATCTCAACAGAAATCGGGTGGTGGAAATCACTCTCAGTTTCAGTAGAAATCTTCAGTTTCGGCACCTTCATCAGCTAGTGCTCCATCCTTCAGGTTTCGACAGGATCAGAAAGGTAGGGCATCAGTTTCTAAGTCTCAGGAGAGTGTTTTAGGTACCAGAACCTACCCAACTTGTCCTAAGTATGGTAAGAACCATCCGGGCGACTATCTTGCAGGAAAGGAAGAATGTTTTTGGTATGGTCAGACTGGTCACAGGTTGAGAGATTGTCCTTCTTCTAAACAGGGTCAAAGAGGTAATAATGGTAGAGCTCAGTCCACAACTTCAGCAGCACCAGTAGGTCGCCCGACTCAGCAGGGTAACTCATCTGGTACAGGTGACGGGTAGTGCCAAAACAGGTTGTACACTCTTCAGGCTCGCCAGGATCAGGAAGATTCTCCTGATGTGGTCACTAGTACGTTACGGGTCTTTAACTTAGATGTTTATGCTTTGTTAGATCCAGGGGCTACTCTTTCCTTTGTAACTCCTTATATAGCAGTCAAATTCGATGTTAGTCTAGAAACTCTCTCAAAATCCTTCTCAGTCTCTACTCCAGTTGGTGACCCGGTTATAGCTAGACGGGTATACATAAATTTCCCTATCACAGTCTCTCAGAAAGTCACCTCAGCAGATCTTGTAGAGTTAGAAATGGTAGATTTTGATATCATTCTAGGCATGGATTGGTTACATTCTTGTTATGCCTCAGTCGATTGTAGAACTAGGATTGTTCATTTTCAGTTTCCAGACGAACCAATCTTAGAATTGGAGGGTAGTAGCCTAGCGCTTATGGGTCGATTCATTTCTTACCTTAAGGCCAGAAAGATGATCTCTAAGGGTTATCTCTATCATCTAGTTCAGGTTAAGGATTCAGGCTCCGAAACCCCAACTCTTGAGTCAGTTCCACTAGTTAATAAGTTCCCAGAAGTGTTTCCAGAAGATCTTCCCGGAGTTCCTCCCGGAAGGGAAATCGACTTCGGAATTGATCTCCTTTCAGATACCCAACCTGTTTTTATTCCTCCTTACATAATGACTTCAACTGAGCTTAAGGAATTGAAAGAGCTGTTGAAAGACCTTCTAGATAAGGGCTTCATCAGACCTAGTATTTCTCCATGGGGTGCACCAGTGTTGTTCCTGAAAAGGAAAGATGGTTCTCTCAGAATGTGCATTAACTATCACCAGTTGAACAAAGTCATCATCAAGAATAAGTACCCTATCCCCATGATTGATGAGTTGTTCGACCAACTTCAGGGTGCTAGTCATTTTTCGAAGATAGACCTCAAATCTGGTTATCATCAGCTCAGAGTCATAGATAGTGACATCCCGAAAGCAACCTTCAGAACTCGGTTGGTCATTATGAATTTGTAGTTATGTCATTTGGACTAACCAATGCTCCTGCAGCTTTCATGGATTTGATGAACAGAGTGTTCAAGCATTATTTAGACTTGTTCATTTTCGTCTTTATTGATGATATTCTCATTTACTCTAGGAATGAGGAAGAACATGTGACTCAGTTGAGAGTTATTTTGCAAACTCTCAAAGATCGCCAGTTGTTTGCTAAATTTAGCAAATGTGAGTTTTGGTTGCAATCAGTTGCTTTCCTTGGGCATATAGTATCTAGAAAAGGGATCCGAGTGGATTCTCAAAATATAGAAGCGGTAAAACAATATCCCAGACCTACCTCTCCTACAGATATCAGAAGTTTCTTGGGTCTAGCAGGTTATTACAGAAGGTTCATGGAAGTATTTTCATCCATAGCTTCTCCATTAACTAAGTTGATTCAGAAAAAGGTTAAGTTTTAGTGGTTAGATGATTGTGAGAAGAGCTTCGCAGAACTGAAAACTAAGTTGACTACAACTCCGGTTTTGACTCTACCAGAGGGTTCAGACGGTTATGTTATCTATTGTGATGCGTCTAGAGTCGGCCTAGGTTGTGTGTTGATGCAGCAAGGTAAGGTTATAGGTTATGCTTCTAGACACCTTAAGGTGCATGAGAAGAATAATCTGACTCATGACCTCGAGCTTGCAGCAGTGGTGTTTGCACTTATGATTTGGAGACACTACTTATATGGTGTTCACGTAGATGTGTTCACATACCATAAAAGCCTTCAGTATGTGTTCACCCAGAAAGAGTTGAATCTTCGCCAGAGGAGATGGCTTGAATTCCTCAAGGACTATGACATGAATGTGCTTTACCATCCTAGTAAGGGCAATGTAGTAGCACATGCTCTTAGCAGACTATATATGGGTAGTGTAGCACATGTTAAGGAAGAAAGAAAAGAACTAGCAAAGGATGTTCACAGGCTTGCTCGCTTGGGAGTTCGCCTTATGAGCATATCAGATGATGGTGTAACAGTTCAGAATGGGTCAAAATCTTCATTGGTAGCAAAGGTTAAGGAAAAACAAGACAGTGATCCGATATTGCTTCAACTAAAGGGTGTAGTCCATCAGCAGAGAGTTGAGGTATTCTCCCAAGGGGGAGATGGTGTGCTTCGCTATCAGGGTCGATTCTGTGTTCCTAAGGTGGGTGAGTTCAGACAGCAGATTCTTGCAGAAGCCCATAACTCTAGGTATTCTATTTATCCAGGTGCCACTAAGATCGACCGTGATCTGTGGGAAATATTTTTGTGGAATGGCATGAAGAGAGATATAGCAGATTTTGTGGCTAAGTGCCCCAATTGTCAGCAAGTGAAGGTAGAACATCAGAAACCAGGGGGTATGACTCAAGAGATCAAAATTCCTACTTGGAAGTGGGAAGTGATCAACATGGACTTCATTACAGGTTTACCTCATACTCGCAGACAGCAGGACTCCATTTGGGTGATAGTTGATAGAGTTACTAAGTCTGCTCACTTTTTGGCTGTCAAGACTACAGATTTAGCGGAGGACTACGCCAAGCTTTACATTGATGAGATAGTCATATTGCATGGGGTTACTTTATCTATCATCTCATATATAGGTCCTCAGTTTACCTCTCATTTCTGGAAGTCGTTTTAGAAAGGTCTTGGTACCCAGGTTAATCTTAGCACAACATTTCATCCACAGACGGATAAACAGGCAGAGTGTACCATTCATACCTTAGAGGACATGTTGAGAGCTTGTGTGATCGACTTCAAGGGTAGTTGGGATGATCACCTTCCTCTTATAGAATTCGCCTACAATAATAGCTACCATTCTAGTATTCAGATGGCCCTTTTATGAGGCACTTTATGGGCGTAGATGTAGATCTCCAGTTGTTTGGTTTGAGGTAGGTGAAGCAGCCTTGATAGGGCCAGATTCAGTTCATGAGGCTATGGAAAAAGTTCAGCTCATTATAGATAGACTTAAGATAGCTCAGAGTCGCCAGAAGTCCTATGCAGATGTAAGGAGAAGGGATTTGGAGTTCCAAATTGATGATTGAGTCTTCCTGAAAGTGTCACCTATGAAGGGGTTCATGAGATTTGGCAAGAAAGGGAAGCTCAGTCCCAGATATGTAGGTCCTTACATGATCCTGAAAAGGGTTGGTAAAGTGGCTTATGAGTTAGAGTTGCCAGCAGAACTAGCAACAGTCCATCCACTCTTTCACATTTCCTTGTTGAAGAAGTGTGTGGGTGATCCAGCATCTATAGTGCCATTAGAGAGTGTGGCTGTGAAGGATAGCCTCACTTATGAGTACGTGCTAGTTAAGATTCTTGATCGTCAGGTTAGAAGGTTGAGAAACAAAGAAGTCGCTTTAGTTAAGGTTTTTTGGAGGAGTCAGTCCATAGAGGGAGCTACTTGGGAAGCAGAGGCAGCCATGAAGGCCAAGTATCCTCATCTCTTTCCTTCCGATTCCATTCCAGCTTGAGGTAATAGTTCCTCTCCAGTTTTTCAGTCATTCATGCGCAGATTCAGTCTTAGTATCATGTTCCTTCAGTTTGTACTTGTATTTTCAGCGTATTTGCATGTCCTTGGAACTCAGTTCAGTCAAAATTCAGTTTCTAGAAATTTATGGTAGGGTTTGCAGCTCTTTCCCTCCATCTTTAGCTAGTTTATTCTTCATTCGAGGACGAATGTTCCTAAGGGGGAGATAATGTAACACCCCGTATCCTAGACAGACCAGAATGTAGAATTTCAGAAGATGCAGGTCCCACCTACGGACCGTAGGTGGTGACCCGTGGTTGGCCACCTGCAGCCCATCCCTAGAAAGCCTAGAAAATTTGGCTAAGGGTAGACCCACGCCAGGACCTACGGACCGTAGGCCGGACCACGGTCCGTGGTACAAGGTCGTAGGTTAGACCCCCAAATTTTAACTCCCAGTAACGATCGACGGTTGACCAGAACAGACCGTTGGTCCATCCACGGTCCTTCGGTCTGGTCCGTCGGTGACCCAGACAAATTTTAAGTCAGGGTCATTTGGTTTTTTCCCTATGCGTTGGACCCCTAAACTACGTAGTTTTGGTCAGTTTTAGCCTAGTAACTTAATTAGACTTTACCCAAGTCAACTCATTCTCCTAAAATTCATCAAGTTGAATAAGAAGAAGGAGAAAGAGTCGACCAAGCCCTAGTTCAAGAACGCAACGTGGAATTCGTCACCAGGTATGTGGGATTTCACTAGTGGGTTCCTTTCACCCATTAGGTCCCTAGAATTCAGTCAGATTCTTAATTCCCTTCACATTATCTAGACCTAGGGTTTCTAGAATTTCAGTAGATCATTATGAATTAGTTACTTTAATGTTCCTAATCAGATTATCATGATTTTAGTATTGTTTTGCGTAGATGCTTTCATAAACTCAGAACCCAAGCTATGTAGTTCTATTAGTTCATAAATTACACATGCTAGGTCAGTTATTTCAGATATACATGCCTCATATTAGAATGTTTCATTATCAGTACATTAATGTTGCATTTTCAGTTAGCATGTTAGTATTTTGAGATATCCAGTATTACAAAAATTCAGTCATAATGTGTTATTTACATAATCAGTTGGGAGTAGACTTAATACCGAGTTGGACTAGGGTCAGTCACCCTCAAGTCCCAAAACTACGTGCCCCTGTAGGTTGTAAGTCCCCTCTGTGGGCATTATTTTAGTGATCACGCCAGTCATGCCTCTATACCTCTGGCAGGGTATATTGGGTCCTCTCAATGTGGGGTATACATCGGACTCCACATTTAGCTCATGTGGTTTTATGTCGATTATTAGTAGCTCCCTCACAGTCAGATTCTATTGCATTGACCATGTTATCAGTTACAGTCAGATTTCAGTCTCAGCATGTTATAAACTTGGTCA